>SNQN01008034.1:0-30852 GCA_008642245.1 Bassia scoparia | reverse complement strand
ATACCCTCATTATGTTTTACTTAAACAATTACTCCGGAGTAGGGGTTAATGAGCTGAAGCCTGCTCGAGCTCGGCTCGAAGATAGCTCGAGCCGGCCTCATCTAAGCTCGGCTCGAAAGCTCGCGAACAGGCTCGAAATATTATTTTATCTTTTATTTAACTTAATAATTATAAAATTATACTATATTATTGATAAGTTTAACAAAAAATAGAAAATTCGTAACTATTAACTATTATATGTTCTTAGAAGATCATTATATTACTATAGTTTTCGAACTCCATATAGCTTCAATGTATTTTGAACTTGATTTTTCAAGCTCAGAAAAAGCTCGAGGCTCGGCTCTGCAGCTCGAGGATATTCGTCACGAGCCTAGCTCAAAATACCCAAGCTCGGCTCGGTTCGGCTCGTTAACACCCCTACTTCCGGGGTATAAATGGATGTTACACAATACGATCAATACTTGAAACATTATACCTCTTTTTATACTTTTAATAAAAAATTTCTACTTTAATCACTTTTCCACTTCTACAAAAAAAAATTCACTTTTCCACTACTTTTGTTTGTCTTATTTTCCTAATCTTACACTTATTACTTTATTCATTTTTCTCTCTTACTTTTTCCTAACCTTACACCCATTCATTATTTTAATCATTTTTCTCTTACTTTTTCCTTAACCTTACATCCATTCATTATTTATTCATTTTTCACTCATTTTCTCTCTCTTACTTTTTCCTAATTTTATACTCATATCTACAATTAATAATTTCATTAGGAATCCTCCCCTAGTTCAATTGTTTCAACTAAAACATAAGGGAAGAGTAAATAAAATTATCTTATCTACTCCCTTCCATCTATTTTTTACTTGCACCATAGCAAGTTTTACGGTTTTAGCGAGAGTACTGATCATTGTGGAGTTATGTGCAAGTTGGGGAAAGTTTAATTGAAAGTTGAAGTGGTGAATATATTTGTTAGGATGAAATTGAAATTGGGAAGGATAATAAATGTAATCAAGGTTTTTTTTTCAATTTAAGAGTATGTTAATAAATGTTATGAGAGGGACTAAACTTAAAAAAAATGTGTGCAAGCAATTTGATTAAATTCATTTATGGTACGGAGTATATGGTACGGAGTATTATGGTACAAGTAAATAATAACGGAGGGTAGTATCAGATATTTAATAACCACAAGTGTCGAAAAGTTCAGATTCACATTGATTATTTCTTTTTCTATCTATCTATCTATCTAATGCTATCTATTACTACGTTTAATATTTACTATCTCTAATCCTATCTATCTATCTAATCTATCTATCTATCTATCTATCTACGATCATCTATCTATCACTTCTATCAATCTATCTATCTATCTATCTACTATTATCTATATTTTATCTTCTATCTATCGTATATCATTCTATCTCTATCTATCTATCTATCTATCTATCTATCTATCTATCTATCTATCTATCTATCTATCATTATCTATCCTATCTATCTATCTATCTATCTATCTATCATCTATCTATCTATCTATCTATCTATCTATCGATCTATCTATCTATTCTATCTATCTATCTATCTATCTATTATCTATCTATCATTGATCTATCTATCTATCTATATCTATCTATCTATCTATCTATCTACTTCTATCTTATCTATCTATCTATCTATCTATCTATCTATCTATCTATCTATCTATTCTATCTATCTATCTAATCATCTATCTATCTATCTATCTATCTATTATCTATCTATCTATCTATCTATCTATCTATCTATCTATCTATAGTCTATCTATCCTATCTTCTATCATCTACATCTATCTATCTATCTATCTATCTATCTATCTATGGTGCCCTATGAATTAATTTTAAATGATAATACTCAAATTTAAAAGAAAATATATTGATAATCAATCATAGTATAAATTCATTGAAACTTTACAAGCGAAATATAGATTTAAGGATATTATTGAATAAATCATTTAAATAGAACTTAATTAATTTCATGAATTAATAATTGACAATTTGATGACTTTTGAAGAATATGCTCTACGCCAAACTTCAAGAGTATTTTAAACTTAAAGGTAAAATGATAAAATATTAATTAATCAACATGAAATTTATATGAATTAATAACATAAGTTGATCGGGCTATCCGAAAATAACTATTATATTAGTACAATTTCCAGTACTTGTATATAACTACTTGTATTTTGTTAACAATTAAATTACTATCTTTGTCCTTTACATTTCTATAATGCTTAATTGTATTTTCTACAGAGTAATGAAATTATTTATGATTTTTCTTTGAAATATTCATGGTCAAATATGTCCAATTAAGGTTTTGTTTTTAGCTTTTTTTAATTTTTTACACCTAATGTTTTTTCATCGATTTTATAGTTGAATAATGATAAAGTTGTCTAATTTTATTAATCATACAAATTTCAATTTTTTCAACCAATTATACAAAAACTATCATTGATAAGTCATATTTAGCTTTATAAACTCTATTCATTTTTTCTCTCATCATATAGTTATAATAATGGTTGTTTTATCTCTTGCTCATCATCATTATGTTTTTGTTGGGTCGCTTAGGTTTGAGTGATTGACAAAACCGATACGAAAACATGATACTTAATTGTGAAAATAGTTGGTTTTGGAAACCAGCTATTTAGGATACTTGTTTCCCCAGACAAGTTAATACTTTTGTGTATAGTTGAAACTAAGTTTTGTACAAGAACAGTTGAATAAACACAAAGCTCATATACTGGTACAGAACCAGTAAGAGCTGTTTCCTTGACTGATATACTGAAAAACAGTCAGTATACTTTATTGCATCTTAACCATCTTACATGTGCAGTAATAGGATGATTCCAAGACTTGAAGAGTGAAGCCTTTCGAAGTCATTTGAAGAAAGAAGTTGTGCTCAAATTGAAGTATTCAAAGGGTTTCAAAGTCTGAAAATTACATGAAGAGTGAAGAAACACTCTTAAAGAGTTTAAATCTAGGAATTTCATAATATGCTCTTAGTGTGACTTAATTGTATGGTTTAAATGTATATGTTGTTTTGAGTTATTTGGTATGAATTCTGGTATAAGATATGGAACAGAATTGCATAACAATACTCAATCAGAAAAAGGCTAGGAACCAGCGTGTCCTTGAATAGAATTATGGCCGCAGTTTTGAAAAGGAATTTCTCTAAAATATTTTGTTAAAAGAATATATTTTGGAAATTAGGTTGCATTTGGAAATTATAGATGAGAATATGTTTGTTACCTTAAAACCTAGAGTATCTATCTTGTTCGATTATTTCCTTAAGATCAAATCGAACAAAAATACTTTCCTTAAATCTCATCTGCCTTGCTCGGCAAGTAGAGATTTAAGGAAACTAGGGTTAGTGTTAACAGACATATATATATATACTCATCTATACTTCTAATTTTATAACAATCTTCTCCACGGATTAAAAAAGAGTTATTTAATTGAGAGAAAACACAAAAAAGCATAAGAACTCTTGACTTTGATCATACATAAGAGCATTACGTCGATCTTTATTATTTCTCTATTAGCTTGTTAGAGTAGATCAAAAGAGAAAAGGTTGATATATGTAAAGCATTTCAACAAAGGGGTTGAAGGCTCTGGGATGAGAGTTTGTGAGTTCAAACACAAATTGGGACTTACGAGTGAGAGTCGAGTCACATTCAGAGTGAGTGTGATGTACTGGTTCCGGAGTAGGGAAACAGCAGAGTGAGTTTGTTCTTTGTTATTTGGAGTAGATTAATAAAAGAACATAGGGTATGTGAGGATGTTAGCCCAGAGTTTGGCTAATTGAACACTGTTTAATCTTTTGTCTTATTGTTTTGTTTATATTCTGCCTGCTTATAGGACTAGCCCAACTAGGTTCCTTCCACTAAGTCCGAAAAGAAAGAAAAATTAGTTAATAAGATCGAAATACTCAATTTCACCCCCCTCCCCTCTGAGTATCATAAAACCTTCATATTTAATTTTTACAAATAAAACGAGTATTCAGAGAAGTGATGGGAAATATCTAACATCCTGCACGCATCCGCGTGCAAAAATATTAGTAAACTAACTTATAGTAAAACAGAATGAAGTTACATGCATTGTGTGACAACATCTTATCTTATGTTGAGCCTCACTCGAACATATCTAACCTAATAGCCTCACATGAAATTTATTAAAACACTTCAATTTAAAATACAAAATCTACCTCATAAGTGTACGTCCTCAACTAACAATCTAACTCTTTTATTAATCAACTTAGAGAAAAAAATTTACAATCATTACCTAATCACCTATGCACGAGATAATTCCAACACTTTAACTATGAACTTTTCACCAAGCCGCATAACTCTAACAGTTCAATGAAGCGTTCCTGAACTACTTCCACAATCAACTTGGCCTATGAAGCTGCTTAATGAACATAAGCGACTTTCTCTCAAGAAAAAAATAGCCTAAATCACTAGATGGAGAGTATTTGTCGCGTGTGAAATTAGGGTTTTTGCAAGATTATTGAGAGAGAGAAGAGGAGAGAAGAGAGAGGAGAGAGAGAGACGAGGAGAGGAGATAGAATGCTTTCAGCTTTTAGGTTTTTAAAAATGTGCGTGAAAGCATATCAAGTTGGAATGCACATTAATTCTTAAAATAAGCCCTCTTGAAGTTTGGAAATCAGAAATATATTTGTGAGAATATATTCCTGATTGTTTAATACAATAGGAAAATATTTTCTCTTGATATCATTTGCCGTAATATCAAGTAATAATATTTTCTGGAGGTCCCACCCTATTCAAGATTCACCACCCAATTAATTATAGAACTCTATCTTCAAAACATTCATGCGGAAAGATAAAACTTTCTTAAAATGATGGCTTGTATGAAGTAAACAATAGCAACTGGTTTATAGTCATCGATTTTACTTTAGTTGTTATGCCAAGGAACCGAGATTCCTTGTCATCCCACATGGACCACAACTAACTACATCTCTCTTATTTTTCACCTTATATATAGTGCATTAACCCTTACGATCTTTTACATTACGTCCAAAGATCTAACTATTAATATTACATGAACATATTGTTTCATGAAATCTTCAAGACTGCGACTTCAACAACTTTGTCTTTTTTCATTAAACTCCAACTTTATCAACATGTGCTAAGATAACACTGTTACTTAACTAAAAAAATATTCAGTCGAATTTAATTTATTAAGTAAGAGTTAACAAGTAAACGATGTTGATGACGCATGAACGAAGATTTAAGCATCTACAAAGAAGATGAGTAAATACCTTATGTACGGCACCGGCGCGTCCATCGGGTTGAACTGGGTCCGGTCCTCTACTCCAGGGGGTACAATTTAAGGCGCTCGGTTTGTTTGCTAATTGAATTCTTACCTTTTGCATGTGTGAGTAATATACCTGAGTAATTTTGTGTTATTACTCGAAATGAGTAAAGGAAAGTCGCTCACGTGCGCACTTCTTTCGAGAAGCTACGGAACCCGGTTTAAGCCCTTTCCCTATTAATGCATAAAAACAAGGCGATAAGGAACTCCCATGTTAGGTCATGCACCAACTCTACATTAGGGACAAGGTAAGGGCGAAGTTAAGTTACACAGTGCCCCCCTCTACATCTTAGCGGCTCTACTCAGTATGCGAGTTCATTGTCGTAAAAGACACAACAAACAAACATGTTTCCGTTTTCAAACCCTAGACATGCAAAGTTTACTTAGGCGGCGTTGTTTAAACAAAATACTATTACAAATAGTGTCTAGTTTGTTTGTGGCATGTGTATGTTAATTCCGTCTATTCCAGGCAGGCTAATGTTAACGGTTGTCCCATAGTTGTCTTATTAGGCGTGAGAACACGAAATTTGCGATCCTTATGTTAAAGATATTAAGAGTGTGAGACAAGGCATGCAAGCACTCGTGGCAGGAATGAAAAATTATGCCTTAAGGTTGACTTTTAATCTGAATTGCAAGTTGTTATTAGTCAATTTACATGCAAATTTACATCGAATAGTTCGAAATCTAATCAAGCATGGGCAATAAAGGGTATTTAGAATTAGACTAATAACCTTCAAACCATACCTCGCACACTGATGTCGAAGACCAATGACGTAGCTTCGGGACCCTTAGGAGCCTATGTCAAGCCTTAGAACCCTTACAACCTCTTAGGTCTAATGAAAGAGGTATTTTGAATGTATTGAATGTATGAATGTGATGTGTAGTGTATGAGAGAGTTGTGTGAGATAGGAGAAGTTGGACATGGGAGAGAGGATAGAGAGAAGCAAGTGTATAGAGGCGTCCAAATTTTCTCAAGCGTACGAAAGTGCAAATGAACGAGGGGGGGGGGGGTTAGTATCTTAAAGTCAAGGGCTCTGAAAATTCTAAAAAGGAACAAACTGGTGTAAATGCGGCCCAGGATTGCTTGATTTTGCCGATTTGCCTGCCTTAATAGAGAAAATCGTATAATATAAAAATTCATGACAAAAAATCAATAAATATGGGCTGATTTTATACGATTCCAAATGATTTACATTCGCAAACCATCGGATATTTGGCTTCCTCGGACGCTTGTCTTGAGGCAACATATCGCCGGAGTGGTCCACTTTGCTCGGTTTTGTGTGTTTTGCTTAAGAAATTCAGTAAAATATTAATCCATAGGGTCGAAAAATTATGGAAAAAATATGTAAAATGTTTTGTGAAATGTAGTATTTGTGTTAAAATTTTCATGTAACTTCAGAGCATTTTGATAGTTTAAAACTTATTGCAAAACTATGAAATTGTTGGAAACTCCGAATAAAAAACGCAATAATATGCTTAGAAAAAATTTCAAAAAAAATCCTGAAAAATTCAGAAAAATGTATCTAAAAATAAGTTAAAATTATTTGACTCTCTCGATTTGACTTGTGTGTTGCAAGGGGTGTCTTAATCATTGGTCGTCTTAGGCTAGGGACAACATGTAGGTATTCCTACACTTATCACTAAGGATGAGTAAAACGTGGGTGACTCCGAGAATCTACCGTTCGAAATGGAATCGATGGATCGGTAACGGTTTCCGTTCTCCAAAATGAGGTAACCGATTGTGACCGGTTCCGGTTTCGGGTTAAACCAAAAATTCTGGAACCATATCGAGTACCTGATGGCTAAACCGACTTACGCGTCGATTGAGTTAAACACCCTAACCGGACACTCTCAAATACAATTTATAATCCAGATTAACCACATAAACTAACATAAGTATAGTAGTAAGTAAGGGGTCGATCCAAAGGGAAGTAACAAAAAGTGTCTAATCCTAAACTACACGAGCTGGCAAGAAACTTACTATGAGAAGAGTAATCTGTGAATATGGTAAGGACTAGCTAGATTGCCAAACTCGGTGAATATGCTTGGGGAAAGAATATCTCTAAAACACCTAGGAGAACAGGTCCACTGCTTCTATAGTTAAGGCGAAATGCCAATTCAAAGAGTGTTGCAATCTCCAACAAAAAGGTGTGATCTGCAATCAGTGGTTGGAAATATGTAATTAACATCATCTCCAAGTCAATTAACCCTCTCAATCCAAGTTCAAAACCCAAGTCCCTTCAAGCTCTTACTAGAATTGAACAATCAAGGAATTCAAACCGATGCCCAAGTCAAACCTCACCAATCCCTTTGCAAAAGGGTTTAATCAAGCACCTCTCACGTCACAAAAATGGGTGACCAAACCAAAGCAAAGGCTTAAGAAATCACCAAATCAAGCCAAAATGTGATTGGAGAGAACAAATTATATCTTGGTCATTGTAAGATGTTATAGAACGGACAAACTAGCTTTCCTAAGCTACTACACTACTCAACCAACGGATTAAAACTGGAATGCAAGAAAACAAAAGGAAAAGCTATGAACAAGAAAGCCATTAAAGCAAGGAATTACAACGCAGGGGAAAGGGTATCAAAGAAACTACTCAAAAACTAATCCAAAACAAGTAAAACTATAACCAAACCTTCACAACACAGGGAAAAAAATAGAAGCAAAAAAGTCATCAAACAATGACCACAAAAAGTTTTGCCAAAATGAAATCAAACAAAACTATAAGCAAACAACAATAAAACTGAAATCTAAGTAAAGAATGGAATTTACCTCGAAATTTAGGTCAAAAGATATAAGAATTCTAAGATTTGAGCAAGAAATGAAGAAGAAGAAACCTAGGGCAAAAGTAAAACTTGAAGCTACTCTCTAATGGTGGATTAAAGGAAAGAAGAAGAAGATGAAAAAAATCTGAATTCTACTTACTAATTCTAATGATTTACTCTACTCTCTACTTACTTGTTTCTACTTAGTTTCTCTCGTCCTAAAAACTATATATACAAAGCCCATAATATAAGCTATATAATTACAAGTTTTGCCTATTACTAATTACACATGGTGCTTCAAAGCTTCCCAAAGTCAGTCAACATGAAAAACGTCAACGTCCAGGAAGGTGACACGTGGATGCACGTGCGGGGCGCGTTGCGAAAGTGGACGCGTGATGCTAGGGCAAGAAAAGCTGCGGACGTGACCCTAAAAGCGTTCCTGGAAAGGTTGCAGGCACAGCAAGGGGTCGCGTGCGGACGCGCGTGCGAGTCCACGGAGGCGATCTGCTGGGGGCGAGGGCAAGCCAAGGGATGCGCGGATCGCGCCTAAAATGGTTCTGTAAGGAGAGGTGGCTGTGTAGGCGTGGACTGAGACGCCGCGAGGCAGAGGTGCGTGCCAACTTGGGACGCGCGTGAACCCTCAGCTGTGCTGGCCGCGGCCTAAAGCTCTTTGAAGTGGGCGGGGCACTCATGCAGGCGCGTGCAGTCACGTGCGGGCAAAATGGGGAACGCGCGTTGCAAAATTACTGGTGAATTGCTCACTTCGAAACGGCCATAACTTCTTGCTCGTTGATCCGATTAGCAGCTTGTAATATATTGTAACACCCCAATAATCTCCCTTTTCATGTGAAAAATTAGTAACCAGATACGGGAGAACTATTGGCATGCTATCGCCCACGCTGTGAAAATGTTCGGGCTTATTCAGGAATATTGCAGCGGAAAAATGACTAAACAAACCACAGCTTTTTTCTAGGAAACCATTAAAGAATTTAAAACCGTTCAACTTGGAACCATCTTTGGCCCTTCTTTTAAAACCCGAGTCGATAATTATTTTGGCAAACAAACGAAACCTTGAAAACCTTATTAATCCATTATAAAAATACTAAAATTTTCGGACGGAACATTAAACAAGCGTCGCAGAACGTCTTGAGTTGGCCTCTCCGTCCCGAATCGATATATTTGACCTCTTCGTCTTACGAAACTTCGTCTCTCCAGACTCAGTCCAAAGTGGGGCTTCTGTAGACACCTGAAAATGTGGTCTCCCCAAATGAGTAATCCGTGATGAAATATACCGCGTCTCCCGCGTTGTTTCGACTCGGAAAAGTGCTTTGAACACGAAAGTTGGTAAAAATACCTGAGGTCGTATCCGGGAACTATTGAGCAAAGGTCACTTACAAGGCAAACATATTTTCTTTCGGTTTTCTTCAAAACTCAAAGGTTTTCAAAGGTTCAACAAGTCACGCTGTCGATTCTCGTGCTTTTTGTTTTCCATCATGTCGTCACAATTTTCTTGAATCCGCCAATATTTTTAAATTATTTTTTGATTTCTATGATTTTCTCTTGAACTTTTGCAATGTTTAAATACCAGATACGGCAAGAAATACGTGAATAATTAGAAAGTACTCCGAAAACGTGGAACCTTCGTAGAACATCTCTAGAAATCCTGTGGCTTGGAGACAAGGGTGTCTAGGTGCGTCAAATCAAGGGAAAATCAACGAATAAATCGGAGGAAATCGACAATAGTTTCGAGGTTTTTGGAAAGTATAATACGAGATCATTGAGCGATATACGCAGATGATGAGCGTTATATACGCCTCACCAGGCAGCGTAGATACGCTCCCCATGGCTGCGTATATACGCTTCAACACATACATAGTTCTGCCAAAACTTATGGAAAAATTGAGAAGCGTATTATTACGCTGCGCGGATATGAGGGTATAACGCTCCTCACCTGCGTATATACGCTCATCCTCAGCGTATATACGCCAGGGTTTCTTTGCCTCGTTGCCTCTGCCTATAAATACTTGCTTGCCTTGCTCAGTTCCGGGGACACGATTTTTCAATACACTACAGCTTCACAACCTTCACACCTCCGAGACACACTTCACAGGACACAAGTACACGAGACCATCTATTCTCTCTCTCAAACACTCAAAACACCATTCGTATTCGATTCAAACATCGATTCTCTTTCGAACCACAAGCGAAAATAAGGGTATAAATCTGAGTAATTAGCTCACCCAAAAACCTCTCTTTCACTCTGTTTTTAATTCTTATGCCACTTTAATTTGACTAACCATTGTTTATGGTTTTAATCAATTAAAACAATGTAGAACGCACCTCGTTAATCGTTCATGTAAATATGTAGGTTTTTCTTTATATTTTCATTAGTTTCCATGGTTTTCTTTCATTATTAGTATTCATTTTGTTATTGTCGATATAAACGCGTTTTGTTTGTCTCAAGTAGGCAATTCAATCGAAAGGCGATTCCTTGAGTTTTATTTAAAATTTGATGATTTGCAGTGAAAAGGTGAGGAGGACACATATACATATTTATTCATGCCTTACTAACTTTTGTTTTCATGTCTTATGTATATATATTCAATCACACTTTGGTACATATTGTTAAAACAAGACCGGAATTTAATCGTTTGTCCACATTAAAGTCAAATAATACATGACGACGGTTTTCTAAGCCACTTATTTAACATGACTAACGACAAGTGATCGCCTTGTCCATGTATAGAAGTCTTGGTTTGTATATAATAAGGCAACCCACCTAGTAATTAGTGCGCTTTCAAAGCGTCAAATTACAAATAAGTTTTCTTGAATTCAATTGTTCATGAATTTATGGAACTACAATGAGGACCGAGTAGAGCCGCTACATGCGGCGAATTGGTTACAGATAACTGATTCCGTACATGTCCCCGAACCACGACTGGTTACTTTGATGGACGTGGGGCCATTGTTTTGGCACCAAAACGTGATCGGGCGTCCGTGATTAACCTTTCTAGGACGTACCCGAGGTGGCGATTCCCCTCAGTTCGACAACACACCCCAAACGCATCCACATGCGATTCCATGGCTCAACTCCATGACACTGAAGTGAGTCACGGACCCCTCCTAAGCGGGGCGAAGCCCTACACTTAATGTGTTGAACATGTCATTAAGGCCTATGCTTAGTGTTTACAAGCGTTGGACGAGGCGAATTCGGGTCTTGTTAGAGGAGAAGAGGGAAAGGAGCGAGGGCGGTGGAGGGCGCGGTCGCGGCTCGGCGAGGCTGGGTAGGGAGGCAGAGGAAGGTGGACAAGAAGGGGTGGGTACGGTGGTGGTGGGTTAGTTTTTTTTTTGTTTTTTTTTTGAAATTTGTTAAAATAAATTAAAAAGGAGAAGGGTTCTAATTACGCTGAATTAATAGGTAACGGTTTAAATTAGTGTCATTTAGGGAAGATCAGGGGTTAAAGCTTGGATTATTTGGAATTTTCATAGATTCGGATTATTGAGGGAAGACACCAAAAAGGTGGGATTATTCATTATAATTTTATTCAAACTAAAATCGCCAACAAATTCAAACCCAAACCAAGAATCCGGCGGAGTCTTTTGGCGTGCTGGACGCTGGCCATTCGTGGCCATTTTTAGCGGCAGCGGCTTCGTGCTTTCCGAGCAGCGTCGTGGCGAGTCTTCTATGGCCATCTGACGCGCGTCGCGGCGGCTGGTGCCTGACTGTCGATCTGAAGTTCCTCTTCGACTTCACGAGTTCGTTCCTCTGTTGAAGAGCTTGGATCCTAACTCCTATCTTAAGTTTGGCAGTAGCGGCTACAAAGTAATTGTCTAAATTCTCCTAAACTTCTATTCTTAAGTTTTTCTTTTTTTTCAATTGTAACATAATGTTATTAATTGAAGTGATTGATAATTTTTTCAATCTTAAATCTCATGTAAAGTATCGATTATGTTGAATTGATAATGTATCTTGTTTGTATTAATTTGCGTTTTTTTTGGAAATATTTTATTGATTTGTAAAAAATTCAAATAAGCTTGAAATTTAAAATAATGAAAACAAATTGTAAAACCAGTTTCAAAATATGACAGCCCGAAGGAACAATTGTAATAATTTTGTAATGTTCCTTTTTTTTCCTTGTTATTATATGGAAGGTAAATGGTGCTACACCTATTGACAAATCCTGGGTCCATGTCACCATTAGTGTGCAATCTCTGGACTATGGTGAATTGCTAGAGTGATAAAGTTTGACCTTGCATCTTTTCTTGTACAGTCAAGATGTAAGTATAGAATAATTATTAAATGAATAAAATACACGTAAAAATTATTATTAAAGCGGAATACTTTTTAGTTCATTTAACAATAAGGCATAGAGAGCAAAATCTAATAAACTTTGTTGTTCTTCATGCGGATCATGGGCTCTCCAACCTGCTACTTTAACTTATATATGGAGTAGGTTATGATTACATTTGAAAAGACAACTTGCCATGCAATTAATTAATTAGTATGTCTACTAATAATAATAATAATAATAATAATAATAATATATAATAATAATAATAATATAATAATAATAATAAATTAATAATAAATAATAATAATAATATAATAAAATAATAATAATAATATAATAATAATAATAATAATAATAATATATAATAATCAATTAAGAAATAACAATAACAACAATAATAATTAATAATAATAATAATAATAATAATAATAATAATAACAATAATAATAATTATACTTATTATAATTGATATGGCACTTAATTACCATATGCCACGTGTCACCTCTGAATTGGCCATAAAAGTGCCAACATGGCAAGGGACTCCACGTCACTGTTCACGAAGCCAAGTGGCCTGGCCTAGTTAACTGTATAGCCTCAACTGGAAACAGATTCGAGCACTGTAAAACAAACTGCTTAAGCAAGCAGAAATAGGATGTATCTACGCTTAGGATGGTGACAAGTGTCACACATTCAAGGCTCCCATTGCTACAAGGGCAAATGCTCTATAAATACCCCATGGGAGACCTCATTTTACAACATAATTCCTACTTCTTCGAGATTCATTACTCATACTTAAGAAGTATAGACGTTTCCTCTCTCTTAACTTTTCCCCTTTCTTTCCTTTTTTTTTTTTCTACATTAAATTGCATTTATTACTTTCCTTCTTCATTACTTACCTAGGCATCGGAGGGAGATAATCCGAAAGGATTATTTCTCCTTCTGAAGGTGCTAAGGGAGCCTCAAGTGGACTCGAAGAGCCAAGCACATCTCGCTGATTCCAAGCAAAGGTCAGCTCCTTGAAGCTAGCATTGACGGGAAGCCTCCACTCTCTCCAACCCTGTGTTAGAGGAAATATTTGTAGTTTGACCAAGCGACGACTACTAACAACATTCTGGCCCTCTAGTGGGAAGGCGATCAGAAATGGCTTCAAGGAGACGAATCAACATAGACAAGGAAGGAACAACTCCACCATATTCTGAAAAGGAAACAACCCCATACTGGAGAGAACACCCGGATTCCTCGTCTTCCAAGTTGTTGGAAGACTGGTACCATTACGTGGGACAGAGCTTCTCCCTCCAAGACTTGGATGGTCGCTATGTTACACGGAGATGCTAAAGGAAGAAATAGGCACGGGGGTGTCTGAGATATGGATAGATTTGCTGAATTAGCAAGACATGAGGCTATTCTCCAAGCCCTAAAGAAAGAAAACACACGATTGAAAGCCACGCATAAGGTAAGACCAAGGCACCTGGCAGTGAAGATCCTGCCGCTTGGGCCGTGGAATATATGCACTCCTGTGGGCCAATAAGCCATCAAGACTACAAAGATCAAGATCCCACTCCTAAAGACAAGGGAAAACATGTCGAAACTATATCCTTTCTATCGAACGGGAAGAAGGTACAGGTTAGGTAGGTATCGTTATTACTCCTAAAACCTCTTTTATTGCACCCAATAGAAGCAATCAACAGCAGGACCCTTATCGTTTCATACCGAAGATTATGACGAATTGTATACCAAAAGCCGATGAGATGGAAGATGTTCGATCACTCATTGAAAGAAGAAGTTTAGATCGTGAAGCTCCTCAATGGATGTCAGAGCAATCATTCAGAGAAGGAAAAGTAAATTGAGGTCAGACTTAGGAGAAATTATTGCAAAAGGAAAAAGGCGGAGAAGCTTAAGCAAGCCAACACTCTTCGACAGGATCCATCTCTATGTACTGACCCCTCACATTCGTCTCTCAGAAACTCATTGGACCATACCCACCACTCAACAAGCCATCATACAGGAGCGCCCTCAGACGAATAACCAGAAGTTAATTCCCACCAAAGTGGGGGTCTATCACCGAAAGCGTGCTAACCAGGACTAGGACCCGAGTACCCGTCCAACCGACGGAGGGAGGATGGCAAGGGCTTCCCCTTTACCAATAAAGTCCTTTCACTGCTTCTATTCGATGGCAACTCAGTCCTAAAAAGTCAAGTTCCCCTCTATTGATGTTTATCATGGAACTTACTGATTCAGACGATCATTTTGGCGATGTATAACCACCAGATGACGACGCGACGTTGTGTTAAATACTTCTCGGTTACCCTTAAGGGGCTAGCCCAAAAGGTAGGTTCAGCGCCCTCCTTAATAGGTTCATCCATTAATTTCAATGATGACTATTCTTATACTATCATTTCATGGCGCATCTCACCAAAGAGCGAAGCGAAGAGTAGCTTACATTGGAAGGATTCAACAACCGAGCCCAATGAGAGGCTGAAGCTATTCAAACGCTTCAATAATGAGACTCTTCAAATTCCGGATTTGGCAGGACTGGATTTTATGCCTAGATAATTTCTATTGGGGATTTGATGAAGGATAGTCCCTTCAAATTTTCAAATGGTAAGGCAAAGAAGTAGGGGACTTAAACGAAATGATGAACGGAAACCGAAGCATGGTACCATGCTTGAAGAAGTCTACGCCGTCAAAAAGGCAGAAAAGTGACTCTCCCTCCTCTAATCACTCAAAGTATGGACACCTAATGTGTTCTCCCCAATGAGTATCTGTGATGAATCATACCGCGTCTCCGCGATTGTTTTGACTCAGAGAAAAGATGCTTTTGAACTCAAAAAGTAATGTGAAATACGTGAGTTCGTCTCGGAACTATTGAAGAAAGGACAAACAAAGGGCCAAAAATACTTTCTATTTATTTTATTAAGTTATTTCTATTTTTTTAGGATATTTTTTAAATTAATTTATATGGTGCATCTCCATAAATTTGACTCACAGTATTTGAGATTATTTTTCTGATTTTTCTACATTTTTCTAATGATTTTATAAGTTTTTTATATCGCAGAAAATACAAAAAAAATTTACAAAATACACAAAAAATACCCGGAAATACGTGAAACCTTTCTTAGAAACACTCTAGAACTCCTTGCTTTGAGAGCAGGGTGTCTAGTGCGTCGATAAGGGGAAATCACGAAATAAAATCGATGAAATCAAATATTGCGAGTTTTGGAAAAAAATTATACGGGGGAGGTTGCGTATATACGCAGAAGACTGCGTATATACGCAGACCCCTCTGCGTTATACGTAGGCTACCTGCGTGTATATACGCAGGGCCAGCCTGCGTATATAGCGAGCTCCTCTGCGTATATACGAGTTCTCCCTCGTTTTTTCCTTCTGTGCCTATAAATACATGCTTGCCTGCTCATTTCCGAAAAACACAACGATTTTTCGACACGTCTATTCTTGTCTCTCTCTGTCCCTAACTTACGTAATTCTCTCTCTACTCTCACTCTCTCAAACACTCTAAATCACATTCGTTCTTGAGTTCTAAGCATTGAAAAAATTCTGAGCTCTTTCCGTGTTGTTTCCGTTTAACTACTTAATGTTATTATATTTACTTTTATCGATTCGATTCAACAAGCGAAATCAGGGTTAAATCTGAATTACTCACTAAAACATTCTTTGACTCTACTTATTCCTCTTGTCACTTTAATTTGACTAATTATTATTGCGAGTTTCAATTAAATCAACACATGTAGAAAACTCACTTTTATTTGTTCATGATAATAAGTAGGCTTAAATGTTTCAACTTTCGTTTTAATTTCATTGTACCTTTATTTTCATTGCTATGTTTATTGTTCTAGTCCATTACAACATTCTCTTGATGTTTGTAATAGCCATCTCAGCGATCGTTTATTCTTTAAACTAACAATATTTGATGCACGTGAACAAGGTGAGGATGGCGTACCATATATTATATATGGTTTTTCATATTTATGTATTTCTCATGCGTGGATTATCCATATTGTATCATTATATTCTATCACCACTGTATATATGCTTAAACAAAACCGGAATTCAATTTGGTATCACATATAAAGTCAGATAATCATAGACGACCGGTTTTCTAAGCACCTTGTTTAATATTGACTAACAATCAATATGCATCGCCCTTGTCCATTGTAGAAGTCTTGGTTTGCTACATAATAGCAACCCACCTAGAGTAGTTAGTGCGCTTTCAAAGTCAAATCGATAAGTTTTCTTGAATCAATTCGTTATGACTCATGGAAAACTACAATGGAGACGAGTAGAGGCCGCTACATGCGGGCGGATTGGGTTACTATTCAATCCACCATTTCCCCGAACCCACACTTTGGCTTTACCGACCTATTTTGGGGCCACTAGTTGGCACCAACTGCTTTTCGGCTCCGTGAATAACCTATATAGGCACAGTGGCGATCCCATCAATTCGACAACACACCCAACCATTCACATGCGGATTCCATTGGCTACAATTCCATGACACTGAAGTCGAGGTCACGCCCCCCTACAGGCGGGGCGAAGCCTACACCAAAGCAACCAGTGCATCACATGGGTGGTCATGACAAAAAGAGGTCTGGACACTGTGCGAATATAGAGAGAAGACGGATGTCACAAAAAGGAACAGCACAGAAGAAGAAAAATTCAACTACTACCTCTTACTGGGTACTAGATAGAACTCATCCAAGATCTTTATCCATGTATGCAAAGACAGTCATGTAAGGATGTGCACATGAGGAGTCCCCACGCACCAATCAAAAACTGAAGTTGGACACAAGTGAAAGTCCAAAATATTTATCAATCCACAAAAGATGTTGGACATGTTATGGGAGATGTTTACCCTTCAATGAGAACCATGGAACGCTTTGCACATCAAAGGAAGGTGAAGAGCATCTCATCTATGCGTTCCTGAAAAACCTCATCCAAAGAATATGCCCCAAAACAATGAGCATTATGATTCAGGGAAAGTTCACATGATATCTGGGAGGGTTTGCGGCTGGAGACCCACGTGTTGAAGGTCAAAAAGGAATATTGCCGCACAAATTTGCCCCAGGTAATGGCTGTTGTATGGTGAAGCAAAGCGATAAAGAGATGTTCCCCGATGTATTCTTATCTATGAGAGGATCGCGGAGGTAAGAACCCCCCAGACGATCCTCTTATTTGTGGAAATGACAGGTAGCGGTTAAACGAGTCTGACGAAATCCTCATGACACTGGGAGCTCCTCCGATTATCATTAGCTTCGAAATGTCTTCAAAAACTGAATATAATGATGATGATTTCGTCCCTTGGTCACAATCCGATCATAGGATTTGGCGGTGGGGTTGATTTCAACCAATAGGGAACTGTGCATTCTCCCTCTCCGAATGGCGGAAGGAAGAATAATGCAGCACATGGAAGGTTAAAAGTTCTTAGTGGTCAGAACATGCGGACTACAATGTCATCCTTAGCTCACCTACCTTGAATTGCTTCTAAGTCAAGTGGTATTACACGAACTCATGTTGATGAAGTTCGTTGATTGCAAATGACCGGCGAAGGTGGAAACTATTCTTATTGGTGATCAGCAACGTTGCCAGAGAGTGTGTTATACTTACCATAGTGCCGACCACTTGCTGGGGGCAAACGAGAAGGAGGTAGACAAAACCGTCAGGACAAGAGTCTAGGAAGAATAAGAAAGGCGGGTTTGAATATTAATGGTGCACGAGGTACACCAAGAAGCCATGGCGATTCATGGATTACTTCGCCGTCTATCTCATCGTCCTGAACCTCGGAGGCAGCAGAAGACTTTGCCATCGACCCCACCTTACCAGAGAGGAAAAGCTTAAGGTGGCAATCGATGGTGAGGAAAGTAGGACCAAGGACTCAAAAATATGGCAAAGAGAATACAAGGATGTCTGCCTTCTGTGCAGAAGAAGAAATGCCAGAGGTTGGATCCAAATCGCCCAACTAGCTTCAGTTGACCCCACAACTGAAACCCTGTCAGCAGAAGAAGAGAAACTTGGTGAGTGCGTAGTAAGGCAAACTGATGAGGAGGTTAAGAACTTTCTCGATCGCGGGATTCATTCGTCCATGCCAAATACCCGGACATGGGTAGCAAACGTGGTGTGGGTTCCTAAACCCAATTGGGGCAGTGATAATTTGTGTAGATTAGATTGACCTTAACAAAGCTTTCCCTAGGACAGTTCCCACTCCCCAAGATCGGACAAGTTGGTGGACTCTAAAGCGGGGCATGAAGCCATGAGCCATCCTTCGTTAGATGATTATTCAGATTCATCAAATTCCCTCTTAAGGAGGAAGACCAGGACAAGAACATCCTTTGTCACTGACAATGAGTTTTATTGTTAACAAGGACGGTAATGCCGTTATTGGCTTGAGGAATCGCCCTTGCAACCTTCCAAAAGTTGTGTATAACACATCTTCGCTACACAGCTTGGACAGGAACGTAGAAGCTTACATTGATGATATGATCATTAAAAGTAAGAATTAAGGAGAATCATGCCAAGAGATCTAAGGGAGACCTTCAATACGCTTACGACATTTCGAGATGCAGCTGAATCCAAAGAAGTGTGTGATTCGGGGTCACATTTAGGTAGTTTTGGGGTTTTGGATTAGATAAAAACGTAGCGTATTGAAAGCCAATCTCTGATAAGGTAAAGCTCATCCTGATAAGGAATGTCAAAGAAGTGCAGAAGTTGACAGGGTGCCTTCGGTTGGCGTTAGGGAGGATTCTATCTAAGTCGGGAGATTAAATGTCAGTACTTCTTGAGCCATCAAGAAGAGCGCTAAATTCGAATGGAGTGAAGAAAGCCGAATTCAAGCCTTCATAAAACTCAAAGACCATATTTCAACTCTCCCAATATTACGTTGAGCCGCCAGAGAAGAGTTAAACACTTTACATGTACCTTTTAATATCGAAGCATGCGGTCTCAGCAGTGTTGTAGTGAATAGAGGGCACTCGTTGCCAATCTACTTTGTGAGTCATGTCCTACAAGCGGCAGAGAGTGCTTATGCTACGCTGAGAAATTGTCTTGGCTCTCATGATGACCAGCAAGAAACTTACGCCCGTACTTTGCAGCTCACAAGATCGTTGGTTACACAGAACAACCTATCAAACAGCCATTACAAAGTTGGAATCGTCTGAAGGATGTTAAAATGGGCTATCGCTTGAATGGCTTCAATCTCGGAGTTTTGAGCCTAGTAAAGCCATCAAAGGTTTAGGTTTGGCGATTCATTGTAGAATTGACAAGCCTCCCCAAGTTGGAACATCAAGCGATATTTGGACTTTATTTGTGGATGGGTCCTCCACCCCAAAATGGCTGTGGGCAGGGATCTGTCAAATCCCTTGAAGGGACACTTTTTGATACGCCATGAGATCAGTCTTTTCATACACGAACAATTGACTGATACGTAAGCGTTAGTGGTAGAATTCGGTGTGCAAGGCAGCTGGGGGCAAAGAAGATAGATGTGCCATTGTCAAGATTCTCAACTTGTGTCCAGCCAAGTGAACGGAGTATGAAGCGAGGGATGCAAAACATGATTCGTCTATTTGGAGATGTAAAGAAGGAGTTAAGGGACTAGTCCAATTACATTTGTGCAAGGTCCCAGAGACGTAATATAACCAAGCGGATGCCTTTATCCAAAATTGGCTAGTTCAACGACAGAAGATTCTCAAGATTATCTTTAAGAAGTTAAGAATCGGAGAAGTATTGACAAACTAGAGGAAGATCATTTCATCGATCGTGGCAGCATCTTGGTTGGATGAAATTGTCTCCAGTACAGCTGAGTGGCATTCTTCCACTCAACCCCCAAAGGGCCAAGTACACGAAAGCATGGGACTCTTGTTTTTTCCATTGGAATGGTCAACTATATAAGTGTAGACCGTGGGCCTACTCGAGGCTTGGGCTACATTAAAGTGAGTATTTGTGTTGTGGGCTTGAAGCATAGAAACGCATGTAGTGCTGTTGGGGAGTGTTGTCGAGTAGGTGATCGCCACCGTGCCTATTAAGGTTAATCACGGACGCCCGAAAACATTGTGCCCAGAAACAATGCCCCACGGTCCGACTCCAGTAACCAGTTCGTGGGTTCGGGACATTGTACGGATTTGAATCTTGACCCAATCTGCATTGCATGTAGCGGCCTCTTACTCCGGTTCACTTGGATTCCATTAAGCGCGATTATTGAATGCACAACATCTTAGCAATTTTGAAACCTTATTTGCGTTCTAATCCTAAATCTACAAAAATAGTTCTATTACTACACAAATGACTACCTATCCAGAAATCGTTGAAAACTTGGTATTAATCAAATTAATAAGGTGACCTAGAAACGTTGTCCATAATTAATCTGACTTAATGCGATTCACATAATTTCTGGTCTTATTGGCATAAGACAACAAGTGAGACAATAATATATATGCAATTATCATATATGGTGCCATCTTACCTTGTTGCTGCAATCAAATAATCGTTATTAAATAAATAAAAAAAAGTGTCTCGTTAAAGATTGCTATACAAAATGCAAAGAAGTATGTTATTAATGACAGCGACATTAATGATAACGATGTAAAATAAGAGAATATAAAGTAATGAGAATGAAAACAACAAGATGTGATAATTATCCTACATATTTACATGAAGCGATTAAAAGGTGGGTTTCTACATTTTATTAGTTGAATTGAGACTCGAAATAATTATTAATCAAGTTAGAAGAAAAGCGGAAATGGGATGTTTTGGTTGAGTAATCTCAGAGTTATACTTTAATCTCGCTCGATCGAAATGACTTGAAAAGGACGCAAGAACTCGTTATTTAGTATGTATTGAAGTGGAAAAGACGTCATGAATAGACGAGAGTAAAGAGAATTACGCAAGTGTATAAGCTGGTAAACGTGTGAAGAGTTACCGTGAAGTGAGAAAAGGAGATATTTATAGGCACAGAGAAACCAAAAACGAGCGATATATGCGCTCAAAGCAGCGTATACGCTCAAAGAGTGTATATCGCTCAGAGCAGCGTATAATAAATCACTCAGAGGAGCGTACTATACTCGAAGAAGTGATATACGCTCAGAGCAGCGCTATAATATAATACACTCAGGAGGAGCGTATATACGCTCGAGGAGCGTATATACGCTCGAAGGAGCGTATTACGGCTTCTCCAGATCGTATATATACGGGGGCTCGAATATGTAACTTGCCTTTACCAAACATCTGATTCTTCTGTGATTCTTCTCGATTTGGATGAACCTAGACAACCCCTTTTGCCGAAAGAAATACGGTTCTAAGGGGGTTCTAGAACATTCCGGGTAGTTGTTTTGGTACTTTCGAAAGTAGTTTCTGATTTTTTTCTGTTTTTTATGCGTATTTTGATTTTTAAATATTGTAAATTCATAGAAAATTATAGAAAAATCGGAAAAAATAATTAAAAATTACTGGTGACTCAGAAAGAATGCAGAGAGATGCAATGAAAAGTTGACAAATTATGAGATCACCAATATAAATTATTTTGAAAAAATCCGAATAACTAAAGAGAAAATTTCTAAAAATTAGAAAATAAATAAAAGAATACTTTTGCCTCATTATTCGACTTTTTGCCTCATTTAATTTCAGCATGATCTTCACATTTTCGAGCTTTTTAACGAGTTCAACTGCGTCTTTAGAGTCAAATCGATCGTGAAAATCGCGGTATGTTTCATCATCATTACCCATTTGGGGAGACACATTATAGGTGTGTTTACCCACGAAAGTCAAAGTATTCGCATTTGGACGGCAATGGCAACTCAGACTTCTTGCAAACCTTGAGTTGCCCTTTGCCGGTACCTGCAAAAAAAAGCGGGTTAGTTTTACCTGTAGCCGGTCCGTTGCGGTCAGATTTCCTTGGATGTGCATTTATCCTTGGAATGATTCGCTGCGTCGGAAATTTCATAGTGTTGGAGAAAATTCAAATAAACCCAAAAGGACTGATGTATGTAGAACTTCCTGGCGCGGAGAAGATTCCCAAAACCGAGGAATTGTTATGCAGGAATATTTTAGTGCGGGAGGGGAATAATTCCAAAACCCGACAAAAGAGTTGCGTCTCGGAACTTCTGGCGCGGGAAGAAGATTCCAAAACCCGAAAAAAAGATGTGTATGCGGAATTTCTGGTGCTGGAGAGCAATTCCGAACCCACGAGGAATGTGTTGTATGCGGAAATCTTCTGGTCGGGAGTAAATTCCAAAACCCGAAGTCATTGTGTGTGTACCGTGGAATTTCTTGTGCGGGAGAAAATTCCAAAACCGAAGAATGTGTATGTGAAATTTCTGGTGCGTGGAGAAATTCCAAAACACCGAGAGAGATGTGTGTGCGTTAATTTCTTGGTGCGGAGAAATTCCAGAACCCGAGAGAATGTGTGTGCGAATTTCTGGTGTGGAGCAATTCCAAAAGCCAGAGAAAAGATGTGAAAAGGAAAGTTGTGCTTGTACCAAAACAATTGGAGTATAGCGATGAATGCCTTATAGGCGTGTCGTAGGGAACTGCACGTAAGATGGGCCCTTAGCCTCGGTGTAGAGGTGTGCAGATGTGCAAGTTACAATGTGAATGATAGTATGGTGATTAATGATATGCATGATATGTTTTGTATGTCAATAGCAAATGGTCCTCTATGAACGTGACTCTATAAATGACTACATGTGTAACTGCGATGTTTGTCCTTAGATCTAATGCCATGAACATGGACCAGGAAATTGCTAATGGTAAGATGTTTTCTGGATTGTTGGGATTGGAGCCGTCCTCAAGCCCCCATTCGAGCAAAGGCGATGCATTGTGGAATGCAAGCGTTGAGCCCCAACCCCAGGGGGTTTTAGGGTTAGGAGAAGAAATGCTCACAGGTTGTTGTGGTGATGATGGGAAGTTAGTTAGTAGCCCCAAGCTGATATAGGCTGCTTGGTGAAGTAAAAATAGGACTAGGTGAAATTTTGTGGAGTCATGGGTCCTTTGGTTAGCCTTTGGGGTGATATGGTAAGGGATGAGGTATTGGTGCGATGTGATTTTGATTTGCCCAAAATCAGTGACTTGAGCTGATGTCGCATGAGGAGAGGAAAATGGAGAAAATGCATGCAGTGCGATGCTACTTGAGGAGGATGCTGTGATTGCTACAGGTGATAGCCTAAGGAAAGAGTGAGGAGAGCCCCTTAAGGTGTATGAAAGAAATTCTAAATTAACGCGTCAAAAAAGACAAGGCTAAAATTTTGTGACTAAGGGTAAGTAATGCGGAATTGATGTGGTTGGCTAGATGATGTAGGTCATTGCTCGAGTCTAGTTTGGGTGCTACACTAGGATATTTGTCGATCTAGCCTTAGAGACATCAAAACCAACTGAGAGAGTGGACCTCTAAACGTTATTGTTGTTATTGGGTCGGACACCTCAGAGAAGAGAACGAGGCTTCCTACGATCCTTTTGGAATCATACTGTTCCGTAATTTCTTGATGATGGATTTGGAAATGTCTCGTGCGAGAGTGCTTTTCGTGGTTTGCAATGTGAGGCTGGGTTCCGAGGTCGGAAAAGGCTCGATTGATTCACGAAGTGACCTATGGCGCAAGTGAACCTTTTAGACTTTTGACTTTTGTATTTAAATTTTGCTTGAACTTGATTCTGATTGATTTGCATTTGCAGAGATCGGCTGACATTGAACTTTTGATTTTTTACCTTCCTTTTTTTTTCTTTTTTTTGCCCTTTTCCTTTTTATTCTTTTCTTTTCTTTTGCACATGTCTTGTTTCCATACGCACCGTTTTCGTCCAAAGGGTGCGTAGATGTGGTGATGAAAGAACAGATAGTGTTGGAGTGTGTGCTTATGGCTCAAGGGTACGTTTTTGATTGATGTGAAAATGGAATGGAGGGAAATAGGTTATTTTGTGGAGCTACAAGAAGAAAGGCCTTCATGGTAATGTCCATTTAGGTGTGAGCGTCAGCAACATGATTCCATTTATAAAATTAGGAAGCACAAAATTTATATGGAGGCTAGAGAGATAATGAATAACTGATAAATTAATCAAAGTTTTATTCTAATACCAAAGAATTTAATTACATAGAGCGCTAATTGCAGAATTGCTAATCCTAAACCCTAATGATACATATGACCCAAAAATGAGAGAAAAACGAGAAAGTGATACAAGCGTCTGAGGAGAAAAGGGTACTCTCCCATACTCGGCGCCTAAAGTCTAAGACCCTAAACTGACTCATGCAAATCGAAGAATCATTCCTCTAGTCCACTCCAATTGTCGATTAGACCTTTGCCGAATGTGGTAAAGGGCCTCGGATACTTGACAATAGGGTACCAAACTGTCTCGTTAAAAAAAATAAAAAATAAAATGAATGATTGGCTTTAAAAAAATTTACAATTCCAAACCTCTTGTTCATTCTAGTCATTCGACCCTCCACTCCCCTTGTACAGCCCTATCCGACGACGTCTCTCTCTCCTCTTTTCTTGTTGCGCTGCTGCTGCTGTTGCGTTGTGGTCGTAATCGACACCGGTATTGTTGCYGCGTGGTTGCTGCGTTATGGTTGCTCTTAATACCATTGTTAGGTTTTCGGTTTTATAAGGTATTTTCTTCGTCTCTCCTCTACTTCCCCTCCATTTTGTGTAGAATTGTTTATGTATTTATATTTTGTTCTGATTTGTTCAAATATTGAGTTTCATTTGAATTTTTTTGCTAATTTTGGTTGAGTTTTGTGTGAATTTTGTTGGAATTATGAACTTTTGTTTCAATTTCGTGTTGAAATTCTGAGTTGAGTTTTGTGTTCTATTGTCTGGGAGTTTTAATTGTTGCGATTTCGGTGGTTTTGGGGCAGAATTAGCTATGCCTGTAGTTTTGCAGAATTTTGGGCGGTGGTTGTTGATGTGTTTAGGGGTGTTACTCTGCAGTTGCWGATGTGTTGTTTCTTCCTCAATATATCTCAATTTGTTTCCATTCCAATTAAAGCAACAGTACATTAATCAGCATGATTTTAAAATAAAAAAGTTTTCCATCCTTTAATAAAAAATTCAAGTTTTCCTATGATATTCAGCTATATTTTAACTCCTAAAATCTTGGTAACAATAATAAAATTATGGAAATATCTTACGAAAACAAACATTAACTAAAGTGAGAGTGAGGGATAGGTGAAGTGGTTAAAGCTTCCTCCCGATTTTAGGGATCTTCGGATCAATTTTCATCCGCACCCTTATGGTTCTATTAGCACCAAAAAAACAAACATTAACTAAAGTTAACAAATAAATATAATTAAACAACAACAAAATAAATTAGCACAACTCACCGCAAAATTAATTAACCCTATTGTTATMGACACAATGTGATCCTTTTGAGGTGTGATTGACAAAGGAAACAGGAAGCAAAGAACTYACCTGGTTTAAGAGAAATATCAACTTTTTTTGGATGAGAATATTAAGTGTATTTTTATTTACCGTTAGCTAGATGAAGAAGGGGTTTGGAGTAGTAGCTTTAATCCTTATGCTCAGAGCTTTGAATCCTCATACCCCCACCATCTAGCCTACCGTAAATGTTTTTTTGATGCGAATGAGCCAAAAGGGCAGGGTATATATATATATATATATATATATATATATATATCATTTTTTTGTAGATTACCATGTTAAGATATTTTTTTCTTCGCAAATCGCATCTGTTCATTGAATAAATGGAATTATATGGATTTTTCTTAAAATAATTAAATAAAAATAGTATGGAAGTGTCATGTGTCAACAATGTATGCAAAAACTCTGTTATTAAATATACTGATAGATATGTTTAATTTGAGTATAACTGATTTCTTTATTTGTGTATCGTATTTTTCGTACCTGTTTGCGAATATCATATTTTTGTTCTGTAGTTGATGTCAACTATGGACTGTAAATTATAGGTGCATGATGAAGAGTACGAGGCAATGTACAATGTCGGCTGCACCTCGAAATGAAGGAGAGGCAGCGTTGGACTACTGAGGAGGACGCGATACTACGAGCATATGTTAAGCAGCATGGTCCTAGAGAATGGCATCTTGTTTCACAGCGAATGAACACAACCTTAGATAGGGATGCAAAGTCTTGTTTAGAGAGGTGGAAAAATTACCTTAAACCAGGGATTAAGAAGGGCTCACTCACAGAGGAGGAGCAGCAAATTGTAATTAGTCTTCAAGCCAAGCACGGGAACAAATGGAAGAAAATTGCTGCTGAGGTTCCAGGACGTACTGCTAAGAGGCTAGGCAAGTGGTGGGAGGTCTACAAGGAGAAGCAGCAAAGGGCAAAAAAGGAAACTAGCAAGTGCTTGGAGCCAATTGAAGAGGGCAAGTACGACCATATATTGGAGACTTTTGCGGAGAAACTAGTAAAAGAACGGGCGCCCCCAGCACCCATGTTTCTTACGGCAACATCAAACGGAGGTTTTTTGCAGAGTAGTAGTGACCACCCCCCTCCTCCAGTCTCCCCTCCACCATCAGTTCCTTCTACTGCAACGATGCTTCCTCCCTGGCTTTCAACTTCAAATGGGGGGAGGCCACCTTCTCCTTCAGTTACTTTAAGCCTTGCATCATCAACTGTCAGCCCCACTCCTACCCCAGCTCCAGTGGGTTGGCTTCCACAAGAAAGAGGGCCCCACAATATTGATAATTCCCCTCTTAGTTTGGGCTGCTTGCCATCCTTTCCAGGGGGACTTCCTGAGCAGCAGATGCTCATGTCGGAGCTCACTGATTGCTGCAGGGAATTGGATGAAGGGCACCGTGCTTTGGCTGCTCATAAGAAGGAAGCTGCTTGGAGGCTAAATAGGGTGGAGCTTCAACTAGAATCTGAGAAGGCTTGTCGGAAGAGAGAGAAAATGGTGGAGATTGAGGCCAAGATAAATGCCCTTAGGGAAGAGCAGAAGGCTAGCATCGAGAGAATCGAGGCAGAGTATCGAGAGCAACTCTCTGGATTACGAAGGGATGCTGAAGCTAAAGAGCAGAAGCTGGCCGAGCATTGGGCTGCTAAGCACATGCGAATGACAAAGTTGCTTGAACAGTTGGGTTGCAGGTCTCGGCTTCCTGAACCAAATTGATTCTCCAGAGCAAATGCAGAGGTTTAGTATAAGTAGAAAATTTGAGTGTTAAACTACATATTGTCTGTTTGTTGAATTGCTGATTGATCGAACATTAATTAGCAATATGTACTTTTGTTAAGCTTTTGCTCTCTACTGATTTGATTTCTTTTGCTGTCACATGTTAATGACTATCTTAGTAGGAAGTTTAGCCTGGGTCAAAGGTTAAGTGTAGCAAAGATGGTTTCGAATGCAGAAAAGCCTTTTTCGGGTCAGTACTTTTGAAATTTTATGAAGTGTAAAAGCRGACATGCTCCCTACAGTCTCCAGTCCCATATTTCGTATGAACTGATACATAAGAACTAAGGAGGCATTTGTTTAGGCACTGTGTTTTAGGGATGTTTTTCAATGTACTAGTTTCTTCGATGCCATTGTTATTGCTATTGTGTTACTCGTCATGGATATATCATATCTCCACAACACTGATTTCCTTAGTTATTTACCAGCCTAAGTCTTCCTTTCGCACGGATAGACGATAGACTTCAGCTGTTTAATGTTTAAACATAGGTGCTACAGTTTGACTCGTACATAATTAAGTAATTAACACATTAACTTACCCGCCTTAGTGGCTCATTAATTTGTACTGTTAAATTTGTAATTGTGTAAATATTGGTTAGGTTATTGGGACTAAATAGCTGAAATGGAAATCGGATTTTTAGTGTAATTTAAATCACTACGTGGAATGAATTTATTTACAATTTTATCTGTTTGGGAATAATTGTACCTTAAACTCATGTATTTCTCTTCGTGAAGACACAATTTTTTTGGAATTTCATTATGACTCATTATTACTTGGAGGAGTCGTATTGAGTAGGAATGAAATTTAGAAAATTGACTTTTTGGGATGAAATTTTATTTTCACCGGAATGAACATGATGTTCCTTTACAATTTATCCACAAATTCATTCCCATTACAATCAATTACTACTAACACCCAAACGGGGCGTTAATGTATTTCCATTTGTAAAAAAAAGTTAATGTATTTCCATTATATCAAATTCTAATTACAGTACATATTCTCTAGTTCTTATTTGTATAACTGATTTGTTAAACATGGTCTTCTATTTTATTTTATTTTAGGGGTCATTGTTCTTCAATTTGTGCATTTGGAAAATTATGATAGATTCTTTGTTTCCATTGCATCTGATTTTGTCACATGATTATGAGAAAGCAATAGTTTGCAAGTTCATGATAAGTTTAGTGGGTACTTTATTTTTACCATAGGCCATCTATTGGACTTTAGGGCCACTGGACTTAGGATCCGACTTATAAATGATGATGATGTAAGGAAATACTATTGAAAAAATGTTGGAAAAGTTACAATGGACCACTAAGCTTGTTATTGGCAAGTCTTAACTACAATAATAAAGTCACGATGATAGGGAATTGGGGAAAAAAATTAGAGTATCCACGATGGTAAGTTACTACTTCGTATACCCGTCAAAAAAAAAAGTTACTACTCCGTATAACCTTCTAGATTTGTTGCCACGTGATTTTTTTAGCTACATCTAGGTATGTTAAATCAACTTATTTAAGCACTTTAATGATTACTAAAAAAAAGAGTTCTGATTATATCAGAAATTCAGATCAGATCAGATCAGACCAGATAAGAAAATTCAGATAAGATATGAAATACTAAAAACAAAAAATAACTACAAGAAGTTTATAACAGATTAGAATATCCAAATCCGATCAGAAATTCAGTTCAGATCAGATCGGATAAGAAATTTACGACAATTGAACAAAGCCCTAATATTACAATAGCAAGCTACAAGCACTTTAGCTTTCTAGTTAATTCATAGTATAAATAAAAGAACAAAAAGAAACAAGTGGGCTCAAACGTTCTAGCTAGCCCAATAAAGGCCACTTGAGACTGCAAACTCAAGATTATAAACACTGTAGATACACATTGGTTCTTATTGTCATGGTTAGGGATGTTAATGAGTTGAGTCTGTCGCGAGTTGCTCGGTTCGGCTCGATGGGACTCGACTCGAGTTCGATAAACGAGCGATACACTACTATTGTTTGGCTCGTCTAGAAAGTCACGAGTCGACTCGAATAATTATTTATTATAAATAATATAATATTTTTATATATTTCAACATTTAATTGTGTTAAAATTTTTTTTAATAAACAAACTTCACATTAATTAAAGCCCAATCCAAGCACATAAACAAAGAATACTTGTGTAATCTTATTTGGATTAATTGTTTTAGACTTTGTAAGTGTGTGATGAAATATTTGTAAAAGTGTTAATTTGGCTTTATGTTTGATATTTAGCTTGGATTTGGTAGAATAGTTTGTTGGAACTTGAAAGTTGAAACGTGAAAATTAAAAAATTTAGAAGCTAGAATCATTGAAAACTAGTTAAACAAGATTTTACACGAGTTTTTAATGGAGCCCTTAACCGAGCCTTTTCGAGCCTRAGCCTCGAGTCGAGCTCCCATTTCGAGCTAATGAGCTCWATYTGAGCTCAAAATTTKATGCTCGACGAGCTTCGAGCTCGAGCCGAGCCTAGTGAAGCTCGGTCTCGGCTCGACTAATTAACAGCCCTAGCCATGGGGTTTAGGGATACGAGGGTGATGCCCTCGAGGTCAACAAATGTGGGGCACAAGTTATTGAATACTTGTATTGGCCATAATGTGAGTATGCTTGACATTGAGGATTATGGATGCTCAAAAAGTCGAAAAAAAGAAGTCGTCACCGCACTCTTTTCGAGATATGCGAAACCCATTATTATGCCTTGCCAAGATTTAATGCAAGACTAAAGACTCCGATCCAGGGTCTGGTTGTGCACCAAAATTATAGATTTGAGGAAAAGAGTAAGGGTGTAGGTATCTACACCACCAAAATTGAGATGATATTAGAATCAAGGGTCGTAATGCACTCGCAGCACGAGGAATGCAATGGTAGAACATCCAAGAAAAATAGGTACGCAAGCTCCAATCAAGAATCTTTAAACAAGCAAGAAAAGGCTACTAAAAAAAACTCAGAATGTTGCATCTAGCACTCTTGAAAGAATGTGCCTCTACATGAAACACCAGCTCATCTGGGGTCCATCTTTGAGCTAGACAATAGCTAGAAGAACTCGAAGTGTTGCAAACCTCGTGTGGTTTCTCATCAGTAGACGTAAACTCCTCCTCGGATGATCCTTGCACAGCCACAAGCCTACCACATCATCACAAGGCATCTCTATCAAGTCTGCAAAGAAGATGCTCTTATTACTACAAGTATACTACACAAAGGGCTAACTCAAGACGCTCTTAATTCGCAACTCAAAAACAAACAAAACAACAATGGGGATGAGT
>SNQN01008033.1:0-30854 GCA_008642245.1 Bassia scoparia | reverse complement strand
TTTCTTTCTTTTCCTTTTTTTTGTATTTTCAAAGGTGTCAAGATCTGAGTATGCTATGGTTGTTGCTTAATTCGTTGAAGACTTGAAGTTGGGAATATGGGATTGGTTCTGGTGAGAAGGTTGCTTGTAATTATAGCTTCAAGATCTCACTTGTGGTTGTTATTTGTGTTGTTTATGTTGTAATTTTGATCTTTTTTTCTAAGGTTATTTGATGTACAGTAGTTCATTGATGTAATTTTGTGTAATTTTGAAGTCTCAATACGGTTTTGATAGAATTTTATAATTAATGTTTTATTTTTCTAGTGAAATCAGCAACTTCCTAGTTGTTGATTTCATTTTTTTTTTTTAAAGAAATCAGCGACGAATTTCTTTGTATCCGTCCCAAACATTTGTTTATTGGAAATTTTCAATATACAATCAGCTACGGATTTAGGGAATTTAGGAACGAAATTTACTTCATCCGTCCCTAATATTAGCGACGGAAACTTAAATCCGTCCCTAATATTAGCGACGGAAACTTAAATCCGTCTCTATATTTTTGCTACAGTATTAGAAACGAATATTTAATCCGTCCCTAAGTTAGGGACGGAATACTTAAATCTGTCCCTAATTTTAATCAGCGACAAGCGTTTTAGAGACGGCCAGAATCCGTCCCTAAATCCTTCCCTAAACACAATTAGCGACGGATTTAGGGAATTTAGGAACGGATTTATTCCGTTGCTAATGACGCTTTTTTTTTTTGCAGTGGTATGCCTGGTGAAATCATCCACAATGGTAACAAACAAATTGTATTTATTATGTGAAAGTACATGATAGGGACCCCAAATGTCTACATGTATCAATTGGAAAGGCTTAGTGCTTTTGATAGAACTTATAGGAAAGGGCATTCTGGTTTGCCTGGCTGCAGGACAAACTTGACAAAAACTATCAAAAGTAACATCTCCTATTACATTCCCTTTGACATTTCTAAGAACAATAAAAGGAAGATGCCCCAATTTGAGGTGCCAAAGCTTGTATTCTTCTGTGGCTTCTGTATTATTTGTGGTTTTATGAACTGCGGAACTTAATAGGCTAGAAAGAGTGGTGTGAGCTGTGGAATGTTCCCAAGGACTGGTGCAATATAAGCCATGGAAAACTCTACCAAGAACTGGTTGATGGATCAACTGTGTACCCTGGATAACACATTCATTAGGGTTAAAAATCACTGAAATGTTCATATCTTGACAAAGCTTGTGAGCTGAAATTATATTGAATTGAAAATCTAGAACATGAAAGACATTCTCCAAAATAACATCATCATTTAATCTAACTGTCCCAATATGCTTAATTTCAACCCTTCTTCCATCAGGAACAGTGATGTGTTTATCTGTCCCTTGAAAATTTTTATAATCTTGAAAAAGAGATAAACTATGGAAAATGTGGTCAGTGGCACCACTATCAAAAACCCAAAGAGGAGAAAGAGAAGACAACATGCACATTTGATAGCCAGAAAAGAAGCAACAATTACCTGCCAAAGCAGCTGTGTTTCCAGAATTAGGTCTAGGAATAATGCTAGAAGAATTGGATTTAGCAAAGGATGTTGAATCATCAAAATTGTGTTTAGAGAGCAAATTCATCAACTGCTGATATTGTTCCTGAGAAATAGGTGGAACTGAAGTAGAAGAGCTTGCTTGTATACCATTATTCCAACCTTGAGACTGATGGGAAGCAGTTGAATGGATTGAATTCCCTTGACCATTAGATTCTGTATCATCATCTTCATCATTATGAACCATGTGAGCAAATCTCCTATCTCTGTTGGTATTCCAACCAGGAGGGTAACCATGAAGCTTAAAACATTTGTCTGTTGTATGCCCTGGCATCTTACAGTGATCACAGTGCCAAGTATTGGTTCTTTTATTCCCTGACATCCTAAAATGAGGATTATTTCCTTGATAGCCATTCTTGGTATAGCCTGGTTTCTCACCAAATTTCCTTCTGTTAGCAATAAAGGCCATTGATTCATTGGCAGAAGCTGCAATCTGCTTCACCTCCCTGTGTCTCTCTTCTTGCATACAAAATCTGTAAGCTCGAGCCAAAGTAGGCAACTCTGTCATCATTAGAATATTGGTTCTTGCAGGAATATAATCATCATTGAGCTTCATGAGAAACATCATTACCCGACTATCTTGTTGAGACTTCAAATTCTTTCTTGCAGTACCACAAGTGCATTGATTACAAGTACACACAGCAAGAGGATCTTGACTATCCATTTCATCCCAAATTGCTTGTATTTTTGTGTAAAACTCTGATATGGAATCACCACCTTGTTCAAGAAACAACATCTTCTTCTGCAAAGAATACAACAAAGTTCTAGAAGGACAACCAAACCTCTCCTCCAAATCCTTCCAAACATCTGCAGCAGTATTCTTAAACCTCACACTTCTCCTTACAGTCTTATCCACAGAAGCTAACAACCAACTCTTAACCAAATCATTACACCTACACCAAGCCTTATAATTTGGATCAGTGATATCTGGCTTGGGTAAACTCCCATCAATGAAACCCAATTTGTTCTTTGTTGACAAGCACAATAACACTGATTCTTGCCAATCAGTATAGCCATTTCCATCAAAAATATCAGACACAATTTTCACCCCTGCTGTATCAAACGGATGAATGAAATAAACCCCACCAAATATAGTTGTGGGATCAGGTGAATTTTGGGTATTATTTTGTGAATTTTGTGAATTCTCAGTCATTATTGTAATGTAGAAAAAGAAAGGAATTCAGAAGAAATAGAAAAGAAGATAAAGTGTTTGATAAAATGCTCAAATGAAAAAGGAAATCAAGAAAGTAAAATATTGTAGACAATGAAGAGGTAGAAGTGTAAACAAAGAAGAAGAAGAAGGAATCAAAATGAAGAAAAGTTGCAATAAGCAGCAAAAACAGCAGTAATGCAGAAAGAAAAACAAGGCAACAAAGGAAGCAAAGATCATGAAAGTGCAACAAAGAAACCAGAAAAGTTGCAAAGAAAGCCCAAATTTGAGAAGAATCGAATGAGAATAAAGAGAAGATTAAGAATAATACCAGCAAAAGGAAGGATTACAATCACTGATCAAACAATCTGCTCCAAATTGTTGAACAAACTACAACCAGAAGATCACCTTCAATGGAACAGTAACAACAAAGAAATGTTGAACAATGAAACCAATGAACTATAACCAGATGAGATGATGATTATGATGATTGTATTCGCAAAACAGAAGCAAAGATGGATCAATTAGCTCTGATACCATGTTAGAATTCATCAACTGATGAATGTAAAGTAACAGAACAAGGTAAATAGAAGAGCATTTTCATTATTTCATGTGAAGTGTTTAGTTTTCTGAATGAGAMTTAACATCAGAAATACAATGCTATATATAGCATGCCATATAACAAACAGATGCTCTTTAGTAACTAACTAACTGCTAACCACTAAGTAAGCCTAGTAGCTAACAGCTAAGTAAGCTCAGTAGCTAAGCAAGTGCTGATTTAAGCTATATAGACCAACACCCCCCCTCAAGTTGGGGAGTGGTTCACCATGCCCAACTTGCTGATCAAATGATTGAACCGAGCAGATGGAAGTTGCTTGGTAAGTACATCAACTAGTTGTTCTGAGCTAGGCAAGTAAGTGAGTTCAAGCAGGCCTTCAAGCACTTTATCCCTTGTGAAATGACAATCAAGCTCAATATGTTTGGTTCTCTCATGAAAAACCGGATTCCTTCCAATATATAGAGCACTCTGGCACAATGAAGAGTGATTGGCTTGAGTCGACTAATTCCCATTTCTTCAAGCAGCCTCACCACCCATGTAATTTCAGAAGCTGCACTAGACATGGCTCTGTACTCTGCCTCTACTGAAGATTTAGATACAGTATGCTGCTTTTTGCTCTTCCAACTAATTGGAGAATCCCCAAACATGAGAACATAGCCTGTGATTGACCTCCTAGTGTCTGGACAAGAGCCCCAGTCACTGTCACTAAAAGCTTGGAGTTTCAAGTTGTCTGCACCTTTCAACAATATCCCCTGTGAGCTTGTATGATGAAGGTACTGAAGAACATGTTGCAGAGCTGAATAGTGAGGTATTCTAGGCTCATGCAAATACTGACTCAAAGCTTGAACGGAATAAGAGAGGTTTGGCCTTGTATTGGTGAGAAAATTCAACTTTCCCACAAGACATCTGTACCTTTCAGGATTATTATAGATATCTCCATCAGTGGCACTTAATTTTAAATGAAGTGGCAAGGGAGTCACAGCTGGCTTTATTTTATCCAAGGCTGCTTCTTGCAATATCTCCTTAGTGAACTTATGTTGAGACAAAACAATCCCATCATCTGTATAACCCACTTCAAACCCTAGGAAATAATGAAGCCTTCCCAAGTCTTTGATCCCAAAAACATTATCCAAATGCTTCTTTAGAACTGTAACAGCTAGCAAGGGAATCAGTTCCTGTGATCAAGATATCATCAACATACACTGCAACAACGGTTATATCTGACCCACTTTTCTTCAGAAATAAAGAATAATCATTTTTTGATTGAGCAAACCCCTGATGTTGAAGTTCATGAACCAATTTTGCAAACCATTGCCTACTGGCTTGCTTAAGCCCATATAATGATTTCTTGAGCTTACAAACTTTGTTCTCTGGATTATCCATCCCAGGAGGAACCTTCATATAAACCTCTTCATGAAGCTCTCCATGAAGGAAAGCATAGTTGACATCAAGTTGATGCAAGGTCCATCCTTTAGAAGCTGCAATAGCAATCAAACACCTAATTGTGGTCATTTTGACTACAGGAGAAAATGTCTCTGAATAGTCAATCCCATACTTTTGGGTGTACCCAACAGCCACCAACCTAGCCTTAAGTCTCTCCAATGAACCATCAGCATTTAATTTGCTTTTGTAAACCCATTTGCAAGAGATAGGTTTCTTTCCTTATGGTAATGAGACCAAATCCCAAGTGTTATTGCTCTGTAAAGCCGGCAATTCCTTTTCCATTGCTTGAACCCAACCTGTGTGTGCAGCAACTTCTTGATAGTTTTGAGGTTTAGAAGGAATTTTGGAGGAAGTAAGGAGAGAAATGTGTTCTGGCCTGTGCTGAACCAAATGGTACCAAGGAGAAGTAGAAGAGACTGATAGGTTGGCAATTTTTGTGATAGGAAGCTGGTATTGATAATCCTCCAAATGAGAAGGAACTTTGACAGGCCTGGTGGATCTTCTTAGAGAGTTTTGAGAATTAGGTGGTTGATTTGTGGTGGAAAAATCAGAGTGAGAAGGAGATTGATTATTGTCAGAGGAGTGTTGGTTTAAGTTTGCAGTATCTGGTATTTGAGTATCATGGTGTTGTAAAGCAAAAATATCAGGCAAATCATATAAAGAAGGGTGTAAAGAAAGTGGTGTATTCTTTGGAAGAAAAATGGGAAAGGTTGAGTGTGAAGGGGTTAAAGGAGAGTGTGAGAAATGATATGGGAAGTGTTTTTCAAAGAAAATTACATCCCTGCTGATAATAATTTTCTTTGTATGTAGATCAAGAAGTTTATAGGCTTTATGGTTTGGAGGATAACCAAGGAATAAGCAAGGAGTTGCCCTTGGATCAAACTTTCTTCTGTGAGTTTTGAGTGTAGAAACAAAGCATAAACAGCCAAAAACTTTCAGATGATCAAGGCTAGGAGCTGTACCAAAAAGTTTTTCATAGGGTGAGATATGATGTATAGGCTTTAAAGGTAACCTATTCACAATGTGAGCTGCTGCAAGAACACACTCATTCCAATAAATAGCTGGGACCTTAGATTGGATGAACAAACTTCTTGTTGTTTCCAATAGGTGCCTGTGTTTCCTTTCCACCACCCCATTTTGCTGAGGTGTGGAGGCACAACTGTTTTGTAGAACAATACCCTGTGCCTTGTAATATTGAAGGATGTCACCTTCAGTCAATTCTCTGGCATTATCACACCTCACAGCCAAAACAGAAGCATTAAACTGTGTATTAGCATAAGCCATGAAATTTTTCAAAATAGAAACAACATCTGATTTATTATGTATAAAATGAACTCAGGTACACTACAAAAAAAGGCTTATAGCGACGGATTGTTAGGGACGGAAATTTATCCGTTTCTAATTTAGAGACGGAAAATATATATTCCGTCCCTAAAAGCATTTAGCGACGGAATTAAAATTTTCGTCCCTAAATTAGAGACGGATCCAAAATTCCGTCCCTAATTTAGAGACGGAATCAAAATTCCGTCGCTAAATTAGGGACGGATTTAACATTTCCGTCCCTAATTTTTTTTTAAAAGCTACTTGAAAATCTGTTAAAAATATGTGTTATATTTAGNCCAAACATTTGTTTATTGGAAATTTTCAATATACAATCAGCTACGGATTTAGGGAATTTAGGAACGAAATTTACTTCATCCGTCCCTAATATTAGCGACGGAAACTTAAATCCGTCCCTAATATTAGCGACGGAAACTTAAATCCGTCTCTATATTTTTGCTACAGTATTAGAAACGAATATTTAATCCGTCCCTAAGTTAGGGACGGAATACTTAAATCTGTCCCTAATTTTAATCAGCGACAAGCGTTTTAGAGACGGCCAGAATCCGTCCCTAAATCCTTCCCTAAACACAATTAGCGACGGATTTAGGGAATTTAGGAACGGATTTATTCCGTTGCTAATGACGCTTTTTTTTTTTGCAGTGGTATGCCTGGTGAAATCATCCACAATGGTAACAAACAAATTGTATTTATTATGTGAAAGTACATGATAGGGACCCCAAATGTCTACATGTATCAATTGGAAAGGCTTAGTGCTTTTGATAGAACTTATAGGAAAGGGCATTCTGGTTTGCCTGGCTGCAGGACAAACTTGACAAAAACTATCAAAAGTAACATCTCCTATTACATTCCCTTTGACATTTCTAAGAACAATAAAAGGAAGATGCCCCAATTTGAGGTGCCAAAGCTTGTATTCTTCTGTGGCTTCTGTATTATTTGTGGTTTTATGAACTGCGGAACTTAATAGGCTAGAAAGAGTGGTGTGAGCTGTGGAATGTTCCCAAGGACTGGTGCAATATAAGCCATGGAAAACTCTACCAAGAACTGGTTGATGGATCAACTGTGTACCCTGGATAACACATTCATTAGGGTTAAAAATCACTGAAATGTTCATATCTTGACAAAGCTTGTGAGCTGAAATTATATTGAATTGAAAATCTAGAACATGAAAGACATTCTCCAAAATAACATCATCATTTAATCTAACTGTCCCAATATGCTTAATTTCAACCCTTCTTCCATCAGGAACAGTGATGTGTTTATCTGTCCCTTGAAAATTTTTATAATCTTGAAAAAGAGATAAACTATGGAAAATGTGGTCAGTGGCACCACTATCAAAAACCCAAAGAGGAGAAAGAGAAGACAACATGCACATTTGATAGCCAGAAAAGAAGCAACAATTACCTGCCAAAGCAGCTGTGTTTCCAGAATTAGGTCTAGGAATAATGCTAGAAGAATTGGATTTAGCAAAGGATGTTGAATCATCAAAATTGTGTTTAGAGAGCAAATTCATCAACTGCTGATATTGTTCCTGAGAAATAGGTGGAACTGAAGTAGAAGAGCTTGCTTGTATACCATTATTCCAACCTTGAGACTGATGGGAAGCAGTTGAATGGATTGAATTCCCTTGACCATTAGATTCTGTATCATCATCTTCATCATTATGAACCATGTGAGCAAATCTCCTATCTCTGTTGGTATTCCAACCAGGAGGGTAACCATGAAGCTTAAAACATTTGTCTGTTGTATGCCCTGGCATCTTACAGTGATCACAGTGCCAAGTATTGGTTCTTTTATTCCCTGACATCCTAAAATGAGGATTATTTCCTTGATAGCCATTCTTGGTATAGCCTGGTTTCTCACCAAATTTCCTTCTGTTAGCAATAAAGGCCATTGATTCATTGGCAGAAGCTGCAATCTGCTTCACCTCCCTGTGTCTCTCTTCTTGCATACAAAATCTGTAAGCTCGAGCCAAAGTAGGCAACTCTGTCATCATTAGAATATTGGTTCTTGCAGGAATATAATCATCATTGAGCTTCATGAGAAACATCATTACCCGACTATCTTGTTGAGACTTCAAATTCTTTCTTGCAGTACCACAAGTGCATTGATTACAAGTACACACAGCAAGAGGATCTTGACTATCCATTTCATCCCAAATTGCTTGTATTTTTGTGTAAAACTCTGATATGGAATCACCACCTTGTTCAAGAAACAACATCTTCTTCTGCAAAGAATACAACAAAGTTCTAGAAGGACAACCAAACCTCTCCTCCAAATCCTTCCAAACATCTGCAGCAGTATTCTTAAACCTCACACTTCTCCTTACAGTCTTATCCACAGAAGCTAACAACCAACTCTTAACCAAATCATTACACCTACACCAAGCCTTATAATTTGGATCAGTGATATCTGGCTTGGGTAAACTCCCATCAATGAAACCCAATTTGTTCTTTGTTGACAAGCACAATAACACTGATTCTTGCCAATCAGTATAGCCATTTCCATCAAAAATATCAGACACAATTTTCACCCCTGCTGTATCAAACGGATGAATGAAATAAACCCCACCAAATATAGTTGTGGGATCAGGTGAATTTTGGGTATTATTTTGTGAATTTTGTGAATTCTCAGTCATTATTGTAATGTAGAAAAAGAAAGGAATTCAGAAGAAATAGAAAAGAAGATAAAGTGTTTGATAAAATGCTCAAATGAAAAAGGAAATCAAGAAAGTAAAATATTGTAGACAATGAAGAGGTAGAAGTGTAAACAAAGAAGAAGAAGAAGGAATCAAAATGAAGAAAAGTTGCAATAAGCAGCAAAAACAGCAGTAATGCAGAAAGAAAAACAAGGCAACAAAGGAAGCAAAGATCATGAAAGTGCAACAAAGAAACCAGAAAAGTTGCAAAGAAAGCCCAAATTTGAGAAGAATCGAATGAGAATAAAGAGAAGATTAAGAATAATACCAGCAAAAGGAAGGATTACAATCACTGATCAAACAATCTGCTCCAAATTGTTGAACAAACTACAACCAGAAGATCACCTTCAATGGAACAGTAACAACAAAGAAATGTTGAACAATGAAACCAATGAACTATAACCAGATGAGATGATGATTATGATGATTGTATTCGCAAAACAGAAGCAAAGATGGATCAATTAGCTCTGATACCATGTTAGAATTCATCAACTGATGAATGTAAAGTAACAGAACAAGGTAAATAGAAGAGCATTTTCATTATTTCATGTGAAGTGTTTAGTTTTCTGAATGAGAMTTAACATCAGAAATACAATGCTATATATAGCATGCCATATAACAAACAGATGCTCTTTAGTAACTAACTAACTGCTAACCACTAAGTAAGCCTAGTAGCTAACAGCTAAGTAAGCTCAGTAGCTAAGCAAGTGCTGATTTAAGCTATATAGACCAACAAGTTACAATAACAATACAAAGGCTTTAATCCCAAATGATGCAGTTTAATGCAAATTAAAAAGTGTTATTTCTTCAAATCAACAAAAATTGTCTTTCTTCATTCACTTTTATTTTGTGCTACATGCTCCTGCAAACCCCTTCTTTTCAAATCCTTAAAGCCCGTTCATCAAAGTAGTATTTGGTATGTCTTTAATCTTTCCTTACTAATGCATTAATGTATCTGGTTTCCCTCTTTTTAGCCTCAATGTCATCAACTCCAACCTTATAACAAGTATCTTCATTCAAGGCGTTTCCGAACCCATACAAATTGTCATACGATATCCAAGTTGGTGCTCTCTAATTCCCCCACTCACACTTAATCTTATGAGCCACACTTTGGTTGTTGTTCATTTGGTTTAAGAATCGGTGAAAAATAGTTAAAGGACTCATTCAAGAGTAACTCTTCATCATCTAATATTACAACCTACCCATGTAGCTCCCTCGCAGCACTCGATTAGCATCCCAAGTTAGCCCAAACCCTCATAATTCAAAATATTGCATGCATCACACCAACATAGCATAACCTCAATTCTAGTCGATCACACCCACCACTACTATACCATCCGACAACAACATACACCAAGATATTTCATCCTAGATAAACCATGCTAAATCATAAATTCCATTTGTGAATAGGAGAGCACGTAATGAAAATCTCCCTGGTGCTGTCCAGTCCTGAAAGGGAAGTCCTTTATTAAAACTTCGCACGTCACTACATTGTTTTCACTTCTCAATAAACATCCTTATCTAAGTCAAGATATTTACATGACATATTATTGTTGTAATTGCCCACCAAAACAAGTCTCTGACCTCGTCACAAACCTTGTCACTGGAGAAATCACGTGCAAATCCTTCTTCCTCTCCCTGAGATTTCCATTATTTGTCTCATAATAAAGAAAGAATTTCATTTTATTAAGTCTCATTTCTCTTCCACTAAAATTTTCATTTACAAAAATATATATTCAGTTAAACCCACCAAAAACAAACAGATCTAAACTCCAAAATGCATAGGCAGTCCGGGATTTAAAGTTAATTACAATAAGGTGATAGTGAGGGAATTAATTGTTGGCCTTAAATCCATACAATTCAAGGATGACTGAAAACAACAAGTAACAACTTCTTCAAGGAAAATTGACAAAAATCACAGATGTTAACGGCTAGGGAAAAACTTTGCATGCACCTTCCCGTAAATGCAAGGTCAAAGCAGCTAGCTATGTTGAGTATGGAGACTTGAAAGGCCCTGGTGGTAGCTTCCAAGTTCTTTTCTAGGTATTTTGGGATAGGTAACCATTACAAGGAGGCAGTAGGAGGTACATTTCAGATTAACTTCATGACACTATTTTCCACTTATCAAAAGTTGATATCCTGCAACAGGTCAGTCAACTATTTAGTATTTACTACATAATATTTAAAGTTGCTAAGTTGCTTGCATAGGCCATGAGCCCATGACTGAAGCAATTATTGAGGAAATCATCACATAGTCGTTGTTCCTAAGAGGCTATGATATCATTGATATGTGGTATTTTTCTCGATCACGAATTTCAGAAGAAAAAAAGAACTGAATATCCAGGAAGTGCTCCAAACAAATATGAAATATAGACCAGCATCCAATTTTGAATCCATAAATCCTGTTAGCCTGGAGCTTTCAATCAATGAGTCCTGAGATTGAAACTCAGCAGTCCGCTTAAAGGGGAAATAAATAGTTTCCATTAAAGTCATACTTGAGAAAGTGAATTAGGCTGGGGCAGATACTTTCTCTTGTACATGGACAAAATAGTTGAGAACAGGAAAATAGAAGAAGATTAAGTGAAGCAATAAGATCATGATTGATCAAAAAAATCAGGCGCGAGCATTCAAGATGCTTGAATTCTCTCAATTTCCCAAATTATGCCAAACAACTAAACAATTCAAATCACTTGATACTTTTTCCCATCGATAAAGTAGGACAAGGAGATCATATGATTGATCAGAGAAATTTGATTCAAACTGCAAGAATTTGAGAGTTTAATGGCATTGGGGAAGTATTGATGTTGGTGCAACATTTAGGCTTAACAAAAATACAAAACAGATGATCAAATAGTAAGGAACATAAGTATATCAAATCACAAGAAGTGTTAGAAACACCCTATGCATAGAAAGACGTTATGAATAGCTTGTTCAAATTCAAATTGTGGTATATTCCTTATAGATGATTTTTTTTAAAAACAAGTGTCAAAAAGAAGAAATCAAAATACCTCTAGGGTTATATTCTCTGGTATAGTCTTTGCTACTTTTGCTTCATCTAACCGTGTCCTGTAGGTTTCTGAGAAAGCTTTAATGTCAGACATACTCGGAGAACGAGACCTGTTAAATGCCGTGCAGTTACTTGTCATGGGTCAAAGCCTTATAAAAATCATCTCCCACTACAATAAAAACATTAAATAGTATAAGTAAACTAACAATGGGAAAGATAGATCTAAAACATAAAAGAGAAATATAAATTCAACATCTTTCTTCCTCATAGAAAGGGAATGCAATGAAGTGTAAAATCATTATGGAAGATGATCTTTTGAAAAAAATTTACCCAACAACAGCAATTAACATAGAACTCAATGGTGTTTGGTTTTTTGTATTAATATTGAATATATTATAGAACTTCTTCAGCAGACTAATGCTTCTTTACACCCACAGACTATAGTGCTCGCAGAACAATCCACATTATAGATTAAAAAAACCTGTGTGCATAAGTTAAGCTGGATTTTCATATTTTGATTTTTTGCTACAGCAAGGTTTTTTTTAAAAAAAATATTGCATTTCCTATAAAATAAATAAATAAAAGTACTTGTGAGGCACAGAAGAAAAGGTAGACAGCGCATTCGGCTAAATGGGAAAAGGTAACCAGTAATCAACAATGGAAAGCATGAATTATACAGGACTAGAGATCAAGTGTAGCCTAAGTAATAAGTTCTAAGTCCTAACCAAAGCAAGGATATCCAACAACATATCCAAGYTCAAATGTGTAATTTCAGCAAAAGGATGGAATTTCAGTAACTGGCGCCGTTACTTTGGAATTCACGGAGTATATGGATGGTGTTACTGATATTTCTTTGCTTCTATTTCTTCACGAAACTTCCTCGACACAATCCAAGCTCCATTATCTTCAATTTCGCCAAGAGGAAAATCGAGTGAGAGAGTGCTCTTGAAGACGGGGGTGGTGCAATCTCAATTTGTGGTTGCTTACTTCATCAAATCTCACGAAATCATCTTGATATTGCAGGTAAATCGACCTTCGACCTTCTTCAATTCCAAAATTGTAGATATGTATTATTGGCTTTAATGGTTTGAATTTGAGATTGTTCATTGTTGTACATTGTTGTTTTGATTGTGGCTTTTCAATCAACTGGGTGTTTTTAATTTAATGTTGTAATGTAAGTATTAACTAGCTATGTGCTTAGATTATTGCAATATAATGTGCTGCAGAGCTGCTGTTTTGGTAGATGTCAATTTGCAAAAATCAATAAATTAATTTACCACTCATACATTTGAATACTATGGAGTACTAAACTAGCTAGTGATGTTCAATAATTTTGCAAAAATCATTTCTAATAAATGAGTGCTCCCGTATCAAGTACTGTTTGCCAAGTTACTTCATCAAAGACTTGCTCAAAACACTAAACACTGGCAAATGTGTTTTCAAACTCTAAGAACACTCTACTAATATCAAACTCTTGATTGATGTGATAATTTGTGTTAATTTATGATATGAAATTTGTGTTAAACCCTCATCAAATTAGATAACTTCATTGATTTGGGATAATTAGTGTTAATTTGTGTTAAGTTGTGACAAATACTTAATGTAATTAACTAGATGTTTATGAATAAAGGGGGGTGTCACTGTAGAGTGCTTCAATATCTTTTTTGCATTGTTGCTGGCTTGCTGTTTTATTGGGATACTTTTTCAATTAGTTATTTCTTGTTTTTACAAATGACGTCAGTAAGATGTTCAATTATTATGAGTAAGACACAGGGAAGATCAAGTGATCAACTTTGTTGTAAATTAAAATTTTATAATATACAAGCCTAACCTTTTCAACTTACAAAGGTGGTTATGTGCTTATGTAATTTGACTTGGCAAAATTGTCTGGTTAGTAGTGAATAGGGTTATATTTTAAATTTCTTAGGGTCTAATGTAATTCATTGCATGTATTTCAAACTTTCGATACTATTTTATTGGTTGTTAATTGCAACTCTTCTTTATTGCGATAAAAAAAAATGGAGGGAGTAACACTATATGAGGGGATTGATAAGAGCGGTAGTAGTGTAATCTCAATTGATTTAGATATTTTCATTACAAAATAACTAATTAAAGCACATTGTACAGGGTAGAAGGATGATAATGTAAACTTTTGTCCGATCTTGAGTGGTAGGTACACACTAAAGTCACGAACGATCATAAGTTGTTGTATAGCATCTTGCGATTGGTCGGATCACAATTCAAAGTAAAATATTTCTATTTACATGAATTGCATATTCGGATTTCGTTCTATGTCAATCTTAATATTAGTGTAGGATCACAATACATTGATTCTTTTGCACTGCAGTGGCTTAGGGATCAACAATACATTCACGATTCCGATACAGAAGTTAGTTTGTATAAAATGAAGCTCATGATGCTAGGATCTATACAAGCTAATTGGTCAGTGACATCCAATTACCAATATATTACAACAAGCATAACATTCACCGAACTACTATGTTTGAGTTTGCGACTTGTGATGGAATTAAATTTCACATCAAACTTATGAGCTTTCCACAATTAGTACTTTAGTCAATTAATTGAGTCTCTCTCCTTAGTTCATGTTTCATCTACGATTAGTCAATAACGAGGTCGAAACTCTAGTGCAATGGTCATGTGATTCAACGACTCTCTGGTATGGTGTGCACATGAAATTAGAATTCTACATTACAAAACATGTTATAGAGCTTCACAAAATTTAGTAAATTTAGTCAATTTTGAGTTATATCATGTTCTCCATAGTTGTCTACGAATTAGTAATTAATGAGTATGAGATGTAGTTCAACGGTCATGTGACTCAACGACTTATTTGGATGGGTGTGACTGAAAATTAGACTTTCATCGAACACTTATCGAGCACTTCATTTCGTAATTTAGGCATATTTTGAGTTCTTCTCCTTTGGTATATCTTTGACGTAGTCAATTAACGAAAGTATGGGATTGCTTCAATGGTCAATTGACTCAGAAATACTTATTTGACTATGCGACTATGAAATGAATTAGAATTTTTGAGCAATGCATTATCAAGCTTCACATGTTAACCACTTATGTAGTACTTATCTGCTAGTCGTCTAAAATCAATTCAATCTATGAGGTCTTTGGTTCAATTAGGCTATACCCACAAGGGCAGCGGGATAAAGCCTCATTACCCACAAGAGGAGCAATAATAATAGCGACATACCAACGACAGGATGGTAGCACATAACAGCATAACATACTCACAAGGAAGCGGCAATAAGTAGGATACGTAGACCTGTGTTTGTCTTTGACCTTTTTCTTTTATATGTTCGTTCTTTTAAACCATTAAGTGTGTCCTTGTGATCTTTCAATTATTATAATTATATATATAGTAAACATTAAATGTGAACTTGTCATCATTTGAAAATATCTTTACTATTAGTAACTTGAATTAAATTACCAATATGACCAGCATTATTATAACCGTTTTATTACTCATTTGTATTCATAAACCTTTTTAAACCTTTTAAATTTATTCAAAGTTTGAAGCTTTTTATTCGTTGTGCATATTAGAAGTATTAGTATCAAATTATATATTGTTGCAATGTATAAGTAAATTACGATTAAAATAGTGTATCAAATAATAATGGTATAGTAAATGGTGATAAATAACATTTTCTTGGTCCAAATAATTGATGCAAATTCCACATGAACTGTTATTGCTGAATCATACTTGTCTGATGCGTCAAACTATATATAAGGCCTCCACTCACACGTTGAATATACAAATGAATAGGAAACTTGAAAAACTCTACGCTGTGTCTATCGTCTGGCCCAACCGAGGATCTTGATTCCTATAGATTCATTCTCCAGTGGTTCATTTGCTCAGCGTGCTAGTCTAGGATCGCATCCAAATGCAGAATGGCTCTATTTGATGATTGAATTTGTTTCTAAGCAAAATCAAGCGGCGGGGAAATATTCTAAACTAGTCAATAATGTCTCATTCCTTTATCTCTTTCTAAAGCATTCTCAGAAATTGTCATGATTTCGTTATGATTTCAAACACAATTAGGGTTTTTGGAATTCGAACCGAATTTCATTTAGGGTTCCTATTGTTATAGGGCCTTCCAGTTTCACAGTTCATTCTTCTCTATTATCCTTACCCAATTATTCTATAGATTTTTTGCTTAGGTGAATGCTAGTTCGTATTTGATGGTTTATTTGTCGATTCTGTTCTTTTGGCATTTACATTTGTTCAAATTATTGCTTGTTTTTGTTTTAAATTTCATTGGAGTTTTGATTCTTCTTTAATTTGTTTAGATTTGTTATATTTGTGCAATTTTTGCTGATCGAATTTTCAGTTTTTTGTTGGTTTTTTATCGTTCGACTCTGTTACTTTTATGCGAATTTTGCTACTTTGATTATTTGTAATCTTACTTATCTGGAGCGCTCATTGGCCAATTTCTTTGGCTATCACATTGAGTTGCGTCTTGAATGAACAAATCTTTTGAAAGCTACGTGCTAGTGTTTTTGTGTGTAGTGTTAATGTGTTTGGGGCGTTGCACTGCTTTAAGTCAAGCATTCATGACTCGATATCAAGCAGGAAGCTTGACTCAGTTAAGGTCTCCTTAATCATCGAAATTTGAGGTTTAGAAGGAACAACTCCTTTCATTGCGTACTAACTTAGTTGAATTGTTTCAAAGTTTTCTGTCATTTTCTTGATGCTGACTTTGGCTCTCATGATGAGTTTTAGGTAGGATGATAGGAGTGACTGAAAATCTGCTCTTTGCAGAGTCATGAATGCCCTTATTTGTGTCATGGCGTGGAACTGGTGATTGAGGAATTCCATTATAGAAAGGACTAGTATCCAGCATAGTTTGCTGGCTTCATTGGGAGTTTGCTTCGTTGGTCGCTCATTGTTTGACCAAGATTTGCTGTCGGCGCACACTTAGATCGATTCAATACATTATATTGCGCATTTAAGTAATGCCGAGAACTATCATTGTCTCTCCTCGTTAGTGTTTTTTTTTTTTTTTTTTTTTGGTAGTTGTACTTTAGCTGTTCTTGTGGCAGTATCAGTGGCTGCGCTTTGGGTTTGTGCAATTCTATTCTACATGCTTGTATTTTCTCTTAAACGTGACCTGATTGATTACAAGGGTATTTTAATTTTTTATTTGCTCTTAGGCCTTATAATGTATATGTTAGTCATAAGGGGTCGAGTAGTTTTTAATGCAGCCAAAGGTTAAAAGAATAGTCAATGGAGCAAGATGCTGGTTGTTTTTAACGTTGAAAGTTAATGATTTCTTTGATTCCTTCCTCTGAGAATCCTTTATTCAGCTAGTCCATAAGGGATCGGGCGTTCGTATTATCTGTTTAATTGTTTTAACGTGCAGGCTTTGTTTGTCAGATTTGAGTTATGCATTTATATTGGCTCATAGATGATTTTAGGTTATCTACTTACTTTCTTACATAACTTGTTGACGTATGGTATATTCCATGCCCTTTAGTGACGGGTCGCGTTTTTTTTTTATGCATTTATTTTTTCTTTTTTTTTAAAATTATGAACTGAGGAAGCACGGCGCTGTGTCCTTAATTTCACTTATTTTAGCATTAGGGGTGACTCTTCAGTTCTATCACGCCCTGTATTCAATACAGTATTTATTTTGTCGTCTGGGGGACTGATTGGCTACGCTCTAATTTTTAGGTGTTCCTTATGCAAGCTGTGCTCTACTTACACTTGACAAGTAGGAGGTGACCATATTTGAAGGGATGCCAATTTCCTTCATGGTAGCTTGTTTGTTGATGGTATGTATATTCTATAGAATGGTGGTAAGTGCGGTAACGTTGGCTTTCTTTGGTGCTTTTTGAAGAGAATAGTGGTTTTGGTGAGATAAGGCAACTTTGAATTGATTGACTTTTTTGGGCTTTTTGCAATTTAGCCGTCCTTTTATTTTCTAACTTGTATTTGTGACAGGCACAACACACTCCCGTGATAAGTTCTTTGGGGCAGATTCTTGTGGGCCTTGTTTGGATTGTGACACTGTTCTTGTACCAATTCATTTATCTGAGAGGTCTTTGAATTTAATCTTAGTCCCCTTCTGCATGCTCGCCCTCTGATTTTTTGGTTTATTTTTCTGTCGCTTTATACACGCTTTGTTTGTTCTAGGTGGAGGACTATGCTATATATTGCAAGTTCCTGGGTTTGCTTTTAACTGGTATGCATTTCAGAGAAGCCCTCGCTTGGTTATTTTAGTAGTTTTTACCTGAGAATTACTTTTGTACTTGGTTTTTGTTTCATTTGATTTAATCATTCCCTGTGGGATGATGGCATGATGGGGAGTTGATGAATGCTAATCTTTAGTAGTAATGTATGGGCCCTTCGAAAGTTGATAGTGCTATTAGAGGATTTCAGTCAGTTTCACAGGCAAGAGGGAGGTGTAGTCAGCACATTTGGTTGGACTCTTTCGAGAAGAGGCCACTCTAAAGGTTAGCCGAGTATCTATCTTATTGTTGGAGCTTGTTATGATTGGTATTCCTGTCATTGTGTATTGTACGGAGTATTTGGAATTGCTTTTAGCATTAGCAACTTTTAAGCCACTTTAGTATCTAAGTTCAGGGCGTCGTGTTCTTTCTTGCTACTTCGGTACCTGATTTCAGTTTCTTTTGATTTACAAATATTATAAATGCAATCTGACCTGCTTTATATACTTCACATCGTGCTGCATATTCCCATACGTTGCAAGGCTCTTTGACGTTCCTTAACCCTTCTCATTGTGAACCTTTACATTTAAGGTATTTTCGTTGGTTGCGTGGCTCTTTCATATCAACGCAATAGTTCTGATTCTTGTCCACTTTGGGGACCTACTTGTCATGGGAGGTGGTAATGTGTCTTGTGAGCGGACTACCATCATTAAATATTTGTTTTGCTTGAAACTTTACGCCACTTTGGTCTACGATTATTATCTCCCTAGTGAGCACACCACAAACAGGTGTATTTCATTATGCTTTCATTGTTACTTTATTACGATGTTAGGTGTATTTAAAGTTTAGGCTTCACAGATGCAAGTATAGGTCCAATTTCATTGTGCGTACTTGACAAGAATTTGCGCTTACCCTTTAAGTAGGATGTTCCGCCATTTATTTCCAGCTTGAATTGGCATGAGGGTTAGCTGGTGAGCTTTGACTGGGCAGCTTGTTGAGTGATTAACTCGAGGACTGTGTATGCCGTCCTATCTTTTGTTTATGTGGCTTATAAACAGAAAGAAACTCTTTGGCGTGTTGGTTCTGTGAATTGTTTAGCGATCAATCTCCATTCTACGTTCTCGGATTCTTCATGTTCATACCATCACTTCCCTTTCTTTGTTTCTCGGCACAAACGAGTGTTGGGGTGATGTGGAGCTGCTTATGTGGAGGCTTCATGTTGTTCGTAACTTCCCATTAGGCGTTTTACCCTAATTTCTAAGAATTTATTGTATTTTGATAGGTTTAGTTGTCTGCGCTCCTTTTTTATTCTACATTTGTTTCTAAAAGAATGTTCGAGTTTCTTTCTACATTGCAGTAAATGTACTCCTTTGCGATCTGGAGCGGTCCAGTGACTTGGGGTTATTATTCGAGTTCAGGAGCAGAAGGACATTGCGAGGAATCATGGTTTTCAGTTTCTCTTTATTTGGTATGCTCTGATTCTTTTCCATGAGATTTTTTAAACTTTGGCCTCGTGCAGTTTTTTTTTTCATGTAATTTTGCATGTTGCTAACATGCTTATTGCCCTAAGCTATACTCATATTCTTTATGACTCCAGTCTTTTTTTAGATATGCATAATTCTTGTAACGATCTGGCATAGCATGCTATACATCGTTCTGTAGAAAAAGGAAACTGAGGTTTTTTTGTATGTGGAACATTACAGAAACGTAATGGGTATCACAAGGTTTCAGAGGCTTGATTTTTGTTCTAGGATCCAAATCCCACTTTTCAAGTGGCCTGTTTCCTTCTCAGAAGCAAGAACTCCATTTTCTCAAGTTCTATTCTTCTCTACCCTTCTTTTATTTTGGTGTTAACACCCGACATTTTCCTTCATATCTAACTTACTCACGTGTTCCTCCTCAAGCTATCCTAAAATTATTAGCAGATTACACTGCTACCTTAACCTTAGGCCAGTTCTTACAGTCAGTATTTGTCTGAGTTGTTATACTGTTTTTTGCTTGCTTTTCTTTTCTGTTCGTTTTTTTTGACTTTTACTTTGTTTTGTGTCAAGTATCAAACTGTATGTGCCCTTTGATTGGCCTCAGCGTTCTGCATTTCCTGGTGGTCTTTCTTCCTTATTGTAGTGTGTTCGCTCAATCTCTTGGTGTGGTATTGTTTTCCTTGCTGGTCAGCAATAGTTTGTTATTCCTATCAATCAATAAGGCTCGTGATCGAGAGATTGACGATATCACTTGGCAGGTTCCCGAGAGTGAAATATTCCTAGCTGTATATGTTTGTTAGAGCTGTTTGCGTTTTTTTATCGTGTTGGCTAAATTGCTTCCTATGGGCTCTTTTGCCAAAGAAGGGTTCAGATAAAGTCACATATCGGTTAAGTAGTTCGAACCCACTCGGATACTAGGGACGAGTCTGCAGACTGCAAGTTTTACTGGGGTGTTTTTTACTTTTCCGAACAGCCTGTATCAGTTTCACGACAGTTAGCCCTGACTAGTGGAAGCAAAACTTGCTTTGTACTTGTATAGTGCACCCAAATAATGTGGTATTGACCTCTAGTTGAAAGCATTGTTCGCACCAATCGTGACGCAATGGCAGAAATTGTACATCTGTGTATACATGTACATGCAATCTCTGTTTTAACTTTCCCAACAAATCTCGAAGAGTGGCTGAGTTCAGGCTGCATTGTCGTTGACAACAAAACGAGGTGTTTGTTGCGCGTGCAGCGTGATTGTAAAATACATTAGAATCGCTATTCATTCTGACTGCAACTTCGTTGTAAGAAGAATTGGGTTTGCTTGCAAGAGTCTCATATGTTGTGCAATTGAGTAACGCCTTACCCTTGTGCAAATCATTAGTGTACTGAAAATTGATATCTATCTTGCTGATTAAATTACGGGTTGAGATTTGAAAAATTAGAATTGAGTCGAAATGATTAAAGCAGATCATTCTTTGTAATCCTAACATATCCGTTACCAGTTCACTAGAAAAGAGTTAGTAGTTCACTAGAGTTTTGTCTCCTTCTCACTCTACCTGCGTCTTTGGCTACAAAATAATCTACCAAGAATAAGAAGGATGAGCCATAGGATTGTTACATCAACGACTGAGGCTGCTCAACCACACGGATTTGCCATATCAGCGTTGCCAATGTTGGCAGTCATAATTTGCCCAAGTTATTTCATTTACGCCCTTGTTTTCACTGACTATTACTTATGTCTCGCCATCATTATAACTCACCAACAACACACATAATCATAATCGCAACCTCAAATAGTTTAGATGCATAACTATAATTTTAACACAATGTAATGGTAGCGTCGCAGTTTAACAGTGCCAGCATGGACATTTTGCAATGGATCAAAGTGACTAATCATTCAGATCTTACATCAAGCTTACAACAATCGTTAGATATCAACATTTCTTTAAGCGTTAGATGACCACTTAATTACCACGTTCGGATCAGTCTAATCTTGGAGATAACTATCAGAATTGTGTATAAGCTTAATTTATCTTTGAAATTCCTACGGACTCAGTAATAACTTGTTATAAGCTGATAAATATAACTTTGAGTCGAATTGTGTTCTAATTTAAGATAACTTTGTGTGATTGTGCTAATCAGATTAGCCTCCGTAATAACTATAACAGATTTTAAAATAGCAACAATATTTTCACTCCGGTCATATTTCAGAGAACAACGCATTTGTGACAATGTTTGTTCGTCTTCTGTGTCCCCCAAAAAAGGTTCTGAGAGCCAAGGTTGATAGCACGAACGGTGTTTTCCGCTCTTCACCTCAGTCGCCTCACCTTCCAGAGATAGCTGGAGCAGTGCCTTTTGGAGGCCTGCCTCCGCTCTCTGAGTCTCTGTGCTCCCCTTAGAATATGCATTATCATTATCTGTGAGATGTATATGATGTCATGGATACTTCCATGCCAAACTCACGTTAAATCCATGAGATTCAGTAATCAAAAAGTATAATATTTGTCGCTTCCAAATAGTAATTAATAGAGGCTTCAATTAATGTGAATTGATTACAAAATCACACCTATTCAGACAACCACAACAAAAAAAAAGATAGCAAAACACACGACTTGCAAAATAAGCCAAAATATATCCTACATCAGTAGTATGTGCAGTCAAATCCAGATCCTCGGAAACTGGATCACGAAACATCAAAAAGATTTGACAGCTTAACCACAAAGCAGATTGGATGAGAACATGTAACCTACGTTTTGGGGCCAACGTCTGCTTTGTATCTAGCAAGCTTAAATATAGATTCGTTTTTGTTGGTATTACAGTAACAGTGACCAGACTAAAAAGAAGCCAATGAGTTTACCTACTATGTGCAGTATTCAAGGCACTAATGTGAAAATCAAAGTTTCAGGTGGGAAACAAAAGATGTGTTTCATATGTGCTTCCTAATTCCAAATGCACAGTGTTAATTAGATTTAACTATGACATACTAGATCGAAACAGGCACAACGTTACAGTTTAACGTAGTGTACAATAACGAATGACAGCACCAAGATTGTTAGTCACGTCAGATTACATGTCTAAGACTTGTATTCATGCAGCTCTTGTGCCATATATCATTACCCAGCCCTTAATATTACAGCATGCGGACATGCTAATGGTTCAACTCAACTCTAAAAAAGCCAGGATTAGTACGGCATTACTAATTCCTATTCATTGTGGTACTAAGAACTCCCTTACAGGTGACACTCTAGGTTTGAATCGAGTTAGGCAAGTTATCATCTACCATTAAACACGCAAACAGAGAATGAAGAAAGGAAGGAAAATTGAACCCAAGATTCTTTCGACAGGGACGACTCTTCCCATGTTTACTCAACTATTTCATTGGAATGGTTTTGGTTGGCTACCTCCCTTAAGCCAAGTTCATCCTCTCTACATTTTTGTAAGAAATTCAGTGAAATGACAAAGCTCAGATCTAAAATGTAGTAAAGGATGAGAAATGAAGTAAACTCACCTAAACTGAACCCCCCCCCCCCCCCGGTGTTTGCTTTTACCTGCTGACCCAACGTTTGTTAAAACCAGTCGGTCACAACTCGCACTTGACTGACGTTCCACCATCAAGCCATTAAACTTCTAATCATCAAGTCGTACTAAATTTCATACTTCTTAGCAGAGGGTAAATTTCAAATTCTTTTTTGTTGGAAAGGATATACTGAAAATTGGTTGCCCTCCAATTCAATATTAAAGTCTCACATTCTGATACAATAGATAATTAAAAAGAAGGCTAGATTATATAAATTAATGATGCCCCCTTCAATTAAAGCACATTCTTGCTCTTATTGACACGATCAAGTGTTATTATCTATATTAAATGAGTTTAACAAGATGAAAGAAAGAGAACTTGAGATGAATTGAAATGAGCAGTGACGAGAGTTGTTCGGGCGAGTTCACGACATTTGAGTATGGCAATTAAAGTTGCTTCTTGATTTTCTTGAATGACTCCCAAATTAACCGAAAGCTCCGTTTTCATTAGAAATAGTCAAAAATTTCGCCGAACAACCGACATTCGCAACAAAATGCAACTAAGAAACAATTTCATGGTATTCTAGCAAATTATAAACATTTCTATCACAAATTCGCTAGTAAATTTGGAATTAGGGTTTTCTTACAAATTTTACACATTCCAATTGGGGATTTAGATTGCCCCTTGAACTGTCGATAATAATTAACCGAACTCTTTGACACAAATTGTGCTTGACCCATTGTGTCCGAAACAATTGTCGCATTGTTATTCTGTATCCAAGCCACTCACATAATACTATTTCAAACGTTAACAAGAGAGGAAATGGGCATGAATTTTAGATACCTTTTTAGAGCTCGCTCTTCGTACTTCGCATGTAGTCGTGTCTTCTCTAATTTTGGAGAATTCAGTAGAAAGTGACAAACTCAGATCTAAATGGAATCGATCTAAGGATGACTGGTATGGAGGAATGAAGTATTATTGGAAATTTGTAACTACCCTTTTAGTTACCACTTTTTTAAAACATGCCACTTTGTTTTTTTTTTTTAATGTCCACTGTTGTTACTTTCCATTTGAATTTTCCAAGCCTCTTACGAGATATTTAATAACGGAATAGGCTTAAGTATGTGGTCCCCCTTATTTTTCTTAATAAATCAAATCTAACATACCCCCCCCCACTTCGTTGAGCCCGATGTGAACTTTGCGTCGTTTACTTTGCGCTGTTACTCTTTCACCTGCTCTGTCAACCTCTGCATCATCTTTCCCTCTGTATTTTTTTTTCCTCTCCATTTTTACTGTTCTTGCATCACGAGTAGGCATTGTGGTTTTCTGAATTACAGAGTCATAGGAGATGAAGTTTGTGCCTTGTCTCCACTAGTTGCCAATTGTAGTCTGCTCGGTGTCTGCTCTGAGTCTTTGTATTGTTTTGGCAGAAAAAGGTTGTGATTATGTCTAGTGACTGGTACCCAGTGGATGCGACATGTTAAGTGCATGATGGTAAGGGCAATCAAATTTGTCATTGTGCTACGAATTGGACATGTATCACAGTTATAAACGGTGCGGAGCAGATGTCTAGTACGTTGAGTTACCATATTTTGTCATCTTTTCGTATTCATCAGGTTCATCCCACTTTAGTTAAAAAAAATTGACGGGATCCTGCAAGTAATATCGAATTTTTACTTTCTATGTCTTAAGTATACTTCGTATAAGTTATATACTGATTTTACTGATATAGTTCATGTATACGTTTGCTGCATATCTCTTATGTTAATTTTCTCATTGGAGCTCAGTAGTACACTAAATTACGCGGGAGAGTAGATGGAGTAGGTTGAAGAGAGAAGTGTGAACGGCAGTACCGGAAAGTAACGAAGACAGTTCAACATGGCGTCTGAATGTTAGATTTGACTTTAATTAAGAAAATAAATGGACCCACATTACTTACCCATTCGTTTAAATATTCCGTTAGGGTTGGGGACATATTTAACAAATGGAAGTCAGGTGGTAAATTTAAAAAAAAAAACAAAAGGTGGGAATTTTTTAAAAAGTGTAACTAAAAGGTGGTATTTACAAATTTCCTTTTAAATTTAATCTAACTGAACAGCCCCCGTTAACTAGATCCTGGAACCAGTTAACCACGTTCCATGTGATCAACAAGTTTTTCAAAATTGCGAGAAATGCCATTGGATTATCATCAGCAAATATTCTGGATACAGTTAGGCAGTCCCGACCCATTTTTAGTTTTCTTCGTAGTGTGCAAAGGATTTCAAAGTCGACATTAAAATGGATAGCATGGATTCATCATGTACTGCATGTTGCTCTGCGATACTGTATAGTCTATCAAAGAGGCTTTAATCTCAGCACATCTTTCTTAGATTTTGGGCATTGAATATGAATGATTTCTAATATAAGGAAATGAATTGACTATTGAAACCAGCCATTCTGTTATCAGACATGCTGGTTTCATTTTCTTTCATTTAACAATGGCTATTTTAACCGATCGAAATTCGGCTAGGTATCTCAGTTTCACTCAAATTTATTAGGGAAACTCCTTTTTACCGACCGAATGTCACGTAATACTGGCGAAGTTCACATTCGATCTGGTAAATAATTTTCGCCAATGCTTTTTGGGAATCGATGTCGGTCAAATACCGACCGACAATTCGGTGGTAACTTTGATTTTTCTCTCCATTTTTATTGTGCGAAATCAAATGGTCGGCATTTCGGTAGGTAAGCTCAGCTCGAAATCGGTCGGTGAACATTTTTACGACGAGGACTACAAATCCGGAGCCGAGTCACCGACGAAAATCGTTCAGTACACCTTAGTCGACCGATTTTAGTGTACCGAATCGATTTTCGATCGGTGACTCGGTCGGCCGAAATCGATTTGTCTTGTTGAGAGTGTTAAATCCTTGAGCTGTTTTTAATCCCTTTGAAAATTATAGTTTTTATATTGTTTAATGATTTTCTCATTATGTTCCGTGAGTTCGCCAAATCAATTATTCTCGGCTTGAATAATAGGCCAACGCTGGTTCCTATTGTACGGTTTTAAAAGTTTTTGATGTTTTTCCTATTAAGTTTGTGTATTAGATTAATCTCTTTTTTTCCGCCTGAGGTATATTCTGAATAAGCTGAAACGTTTGTCACACTGCGCGAGCTGTCTGACCTAAAACTTGTCTCGGCTCCGATCTCTAGTCTCAATAAACCATAAGAAGAATGACATGTCCCTGAAAAACTTTACGAATAGTCGAGAAGGTAGATAGTAAGACTTTTTATGGCATCTTGATTGCTAGTCTAAGGCATGACTAGGATACAAGTCTAGCACTAAAATTGCAAGCTCCATTTGCCCATACAACAAACAGGTAATAAGGTATGATAAAGGGGGGTGAATCTATCAGTGATGTTTGGCATTGTAGCTAAGCTTTCTCAAAGTCATGCACCACTAAATGTGGATCTATGATCTCACTTTACGAGGAACTCATACTTAAACATGCCATCCTTAAAGTCCAGGCGCACCAACCATCACCACAAGGCAATTCTTTAAACTGCATCAAAACTCAAAGTTCGAGCATGATCAATCGTTCACATGCAAAATACCTTTTCATCACTTTCACATAGAAGATAGAAGTATCTGTCAATTACCATCAGTCATTTAATTCTTTCAACGTTTCAACTACAAATAGATTAGGCAAGTATTAAGCTAAAACAAGTAGTGTCAAACATTTCTATTTATCAAAAAAATATGTATTCACCCAAATTAGATTAAAACCCTAGATTAAAGACGCAATGAGGGTTGTTCCATACTGAACATCAACTAGGGCAAAAAACGTAATAAATAAAAGAATGAAAAAATAACAGCACAACCAATCATAGTTAGAAAATAAACAAGAGTGCGCCTAAAAAGTTCGGTTATGTAAAACCGGCAGCATTTGAGGGTTAAAGCTGCGGTTATTTAAAAGCAGCGACATTTATCATCGTAGGGCCAAAAAGATTGAGGAGGAACAACAAGCTGCGTTATTTGGCTAGAACCGCAGCTTGAACTTCAGTCCAAACACACATACGACGAGAGGGTGGTTAAGCCCATTAACTTTATTCTGACCCTGCCTTCTTATATTAAAAATCCAACCTGGCTTGCTACATTTAACGTTAGTATTGCGGTTTTAGGGTCCCAAACTGCTAGTATTTGAGCTATAATGTTGCGGCTCTAACCGCAGCTTTTTTGAATTTTGCACCATGGTGCGGGTCAAAAGTTGCGGTGAAACCGCAGCTTTGGCCTAATTATTCGCAGCTTTTGTTATTTTCTCGACTATGAACTAGAGGCAACATCAGCATTTCAACATCCAATTACAATGAAAGTAACACAAAAAGACACAAAAACACCTGAGACTCAAGCCCGATTTCAGCACCAGCAACCCGATTTTTCAACTCAAAAGCCACCAATCGTAGACTTCTTTGACTCGAAACTTTACTACGAAGCCACCAGATCTGCGAAATCCAAGCCACGCAGAGTTGGATGACAATTTTGAACCCAAACTCAATTGCAAATTAGAATCGCCAAATCGTGTATTTTAATAAGTAGTGAGGCGTAAGTGGTGTGTTTGTGAGTTGAGGGTAGGACAACGAGGAAAGGGAATGAGAAGAACGGCCATGAATGGTGAGGAGAAGGAGAGAGATCGAACTAAGAGATGAGATGAGAGAGAAAGAGTGTTGAATGGGGAGCAGAGTCTAGGGCAATAGAGAAAGCACACAACCTGTTGTTATTTAGGGCCAAAGCTTGCGATTTCTGCACGCGCTACGTTCTAAAGCCCGTCAGAATTTGCAAAATGCCTCAAAGCTCGGTTTGTTTAGCCAAAACTGGCAGCTGTTTGACTACTCACATGCTGCCATGGTTTTATACTAAAGACCGCACTTTTGTATTAATTTTTTTAATTTGTCGGTATTATATTATCGTACACAATATAAATTTACAAGCAAAAACATATTCATCCAATGATACGTGAGGGGATGATTATATGTTTAGCCACTCACCATGCCCCTCTCCAAAACCCTCATCCGATCACTCCTCCAATCCACTGCGACAAGTGTTCCCAATGCCAGCCGCTCCAATCAACTCCTTGAATGCACCACAAAACAATCCCCTATGCGCTCACCATGCAACACCCCACCATGGCACTCTCTTGATGCCGCCCTTTCATCATGGAACTGGCGCACCTTAGCCCAATCGGCATTCCCTGGTGCCTTAACTCCTCCATCATTCAGCTCGATGGCTTGTTGTTCGGTTATGGTTGGGATGGAATCAGCTTCTTTGTTTTAGTAGTGAATTGGACATCGCACGTCCCATTTTTGTTCGATGTGAGTGAGTGGCATCTGTTGGTTTGTGGCTTCTGTTCTTTTTTTGATTGAGAAATGTGAGCTCTCTTTTGATTGCATCGTACAATATATAATTTCAAGGCAAAACAACTATTCATCCAAGAATAGTGGAGGGATGATAGTGTTTAGGCAACTCACCATGCCACCTTTCCAACGACATACATCATGCCTCCTCTCCAATTCCAATCACCAAAGTGCTTCCCGATTATGCACCCTCCAATCAACTCCCTTGAAAGACAGCAACAATCCCCTCTCCGGCTACCATCACCACTGCCAACCGTTGGCAATCTCTTGATGCCGGCCTCTTCCATCATTGAAACCTGCTCCACCCTTCCCCCGTCGCTTTCCTGTGCCTTAGAACTCCGTCTCTCACTGCTCGATTTGCTTGTGTTCGTTATCGGTGGATGAATCAGACCTTCTTTGGTTTTGGCTATGATTGGAATCGACGCTCCCATTTTGTTCATGATGAGGTGAGTGGCTTGTGTGTTTTGGTTTGCTTTTGTTCTTATTTTGACTTGAAATGGAGCTTAATTTATTCATTCCCAAATTGATGACTGCTTTTTTTTTATTTCGTTCGATGACGTGAAGCTCTGCTTCATTCGTAAATTCGAATTTCTGGCCTTGCTGTTTTTGGGTCGATTTGCGCTCTAATACGACAATGCTTTCAATAGCACAACTTGGATGTGGTTGTTGGTTCAATTTAATTTTAATTTTAATTGATTCAAACATCTTGAATTTTGCCATTCTGAATCTTCTTTAAGCTTTTTAATGGAGCTGTCTTTTTGATTCAGTTCCGATTGATGAAGCTTTTATTTGATTTTGGTTTCGAGTGATGAGCTTACTTATATTTGTAATTCAATTTCGTGGCTGAAATTTTTGGTTCGATTTGAGGCTTGTATATTTGAGTTTGGTTCGACGAAGAAGCTTGTTCATGTCGTAAATTCAACTTCGTGCCTGACTTTTGGTTCTCGTTTGTGGCTTTATTTGATTTGGTTTGACGATGAAGCTTGCTTCATTCGTAAATTCAATTCGTGGCCTGAAATTTTGGTTCGATTTGCGCTTAATAACGACAGTTGATTCAGATAGCAACAGCTTGTATTTGTGTTGGGTTCAATTTAWTTTTTATTTTTATTTGATTCAAATGTCTTGATTTTGCAATTCTGATTTTCATTTAGCAAGCTACTCTGCATGTGTGTTGGGTTCAATTTAGTTTTTATTTTTGATTTGTTTCAGATATTTTGATTTTGCTATTCTGAATTTTTTTTGGATTTATTTATTTTGTGGTTTGGATGAATCAAACCAATGTTCAGTMGATTTTTTTAATTGCATTTAGCAAGCTACTCTGAATATGTGTTGGGTTCAATTTAGTCTTAATTTTCTTTTTTATTTGTGTTGGCTTGAACGATTTTCCTATTTTTAAGGAAAAAAGAAGTTTTAATTTACTCTGAACATTGTTGGGTTGTAAATGATTATTTGGCTGATAAATAAATGCTTAATACAGGATTTAAGCACATCTTTATTTAATAATTTGGGTTAATTTATTTACTTGTTTGGTTTGGTTAGTAAAAAGGAGGAAAAACATTGTTGTTTGAATCTATTTGATGAATTTAGGGCTCAATAGTGAGGAATTGATTTTTTTTGAAGCTCTGATCAAACGATAGAACATTACTCGTATTTACATATTCGATATAGTCAAAAAATACTAAAAGTTTGAGATTAGGCCTGATTATTAATTTTTTAAACTTGGTTTAGTATTAAGGAGCGGTTTAGACTTGATTTAATAAGTGCTAAGCATTTTGTCTTGCGGAGAATAAAGTAGATAATGGTTCCCAGTCTCTTTCTTTTGATCAACAGGTTGTTCCAGTTGCTGATGTCATTCCAACAACTACTTTCAACTGTACTCATTTGTGGTTGCATAGCAGGATTCCATTGGGGTACTTACCATAGCCTATCATTGGTCTTTCAGTGATCTTTCTTTTAGTGTAGTAGTATGTTTTTTACCACGCTTTCTTTCTTCCTCAACTTTGAATCATTGATTCTTAAGTTCTCAAGTATTCAACATCATGTTGGTTAATTTTGGGTTCATCTTTTGAGCAAGTTTTAAGCTTGACTTTTTATAGACTTTGWGTTTTGTCTATTTTCTTCACATATATCTTTAGGAAATTTCAAGGTAAAACCCTTTCTTTTTTGCTCTTATTCAAGTTTACATCCCCAATTTGTTAACTTTCTACCTCTTAATTCAGTAATCCTATATACTTATTTTGTTTATTGTTCAAGTTTCAAAAACCCTTCTAAAATTGAGACTTGTTTGCTGTTTGAATTAGCTGTTATTCATATTCAATGCTAAATTGGGCAGAATATTGAATACCCATTTCACCTGATACTTTTATTGCTCTGTTTCGAATTGTAGCTGATCAGTTTACTCAATCAACTGCCAAGATCAAGCTTGAGCTGCTTCCATTGACAGATGGCATAATTACACTTAATACTTTGCAGATTTATGTTAAGGAGAAATGT
>SNQN01008032.1:16453-30854 GCA_008642245.1 Bassia scoparia | reverse complement strand
ATTATACATGGGCATTTGCATTGTTGTTAATTGGCATGGAAAGGTTTATTCTGACATCAACAAGCAAGAATAAACAAGGTATATGAATAATTCACAAGACATGGGCATGGCAAGCTACTATTCATCATCTTCTTRAAGTAGTAAGCTTACAATCGCATAGCTCATTCAAATTTGCACTAAATTTGATGAAACAAGTTGCAAAAGACTCGCATAAGCATGAATAAGCAAAAGTATTCAACAATTTCAAACATACACAAGCAAGAGAAAAACGCCCCAGTAGATACCTACATTTGTCCCTATCCCAAAACGGCCAATGATAAGACACCCCTCAAAACACACAAGTCAAATCGAGAGAGCTAAGACCTTGATAGGCCCTAAAAAAGCAAATTCCGTTGCACCGGACACCTCTTCCAGGTATTTAGCACCTCAAAAAGTAAGTTTTAATTTTCAAATAATTTTAAAATATTTTTAAACATTTTTCTAAAAAATTTCAGAATTTTCTGAATTTCCCTAAGCATTTTTGACAATTTTCTGAATTTTCAACAATTTAATGAATTTTGCGATAATTAATTATGAAATCAATTCCAAAATTCACGAAATTTTGACACAACACACTATTTTTCGCAAGGAATTTTTARATATTTTTTCATAATTTTTTCGATTTGTTGTTTAAGATTAACGTATTTCTTAAGCAAAAACGCAAAACAAAGCAAAGCCATCTCGAGATATTTTTTTGCCTCGAGACAAGCATCRAGAGGAAGCCAAATATCCCGAGCATCGTGATAATATCAGCCTCAATTAGAATAATATCAGCCATGATCCAATAAAATCACGTATATATTTTATACGATTATATTACGATATTATTTCATTATAATCTCACTATTTGWYGTAAAYCAATCTCGAATATCGCAATAATATCAACCTCAATCACAATAATATCAGACTGTGATTGTATAAACTCAAGTACGATTATATTATGATATTATTTCATCGCAATCACACTATTCAAGGCAAGGAGAATCGGCCGAAATCAAGGGCAGTGCTAGGTGCAATTACGCCCAGTTTTGGGTGTAATTACGCCCAAAAACCTGCCTATTTTGCCCAATTTCGACCCTTGCCTATAAATAGGGAGCCCCCTAATTCATTTGCACGACTTCCACAACTCTGACTCTTGAGGTTTTAGGGCGATTCTCTCTCTATCTCTCTCTCTCTCTCTCTCTCTCTCTCACACACTCGTCTAACCCTCTCTCACTCCCATTCTCTCTCACAAACACAATTTAAACACATAAAAACACATTCAAACATTCTTTTGCATCAGATCTAGGAGGTTTTCAAGGGTTCTAAAGGTTCGACATGGGTTCCTAAGGGTCCGAAGRTACGTCCTTGGTCTTCGACATCGCGTTGCGAGGTAGGTTTGAGGTCAACGTCTCGATTCTAAGCCCCCTTTTGCATGCTTGTTTAAAAATTCTACTTTCTATGTATTTTGCATGTAATATTGATTAACAAACAATTTGACAATTCAAATTAAAAGTAACCTTAAGGCACAACTTTAAATTCCTCGTATGAGTGTTTACATGCTTATCTCACAACTATAATATGTTTTAACAAAGACCTGCAAATTTTGTGTTTCACGCCTAATAAGATAACTATGGACAATCGACATTAGGCTTCTGGAAAACGAAAATAACAACATATGCCACAACAAACTAGACACTATTTGCATTGTATTTTTTAAACAACCCGCTTAGTAATTTTGCATGCTTAGGGTTTAAAACGGAAAACTGTTTCTTGTTGTCTTTRGGACAATGAACTCGCAATAWCTAAGTAGAGGCCGCTAGATGCGCGGGGGTATTGTGCACTACTTCAACCTTACCCTTATCCCCTAATCTAGACCTTTGGTGCACTACCAAACATGCAGTCCTTCAACCTTGTTAATGCTTATAGGCAAGGCTAAAATGGGTTTCGCAGTCCAAAAGAAGTGCGGGTGCGACTCCTTACTCATTTTGAGTATAAACACCACTCAGGCATAACTTGTAAGATTAAAAGAAAAAATTCATCTAGCAACAAACCGAGCCGCGTTAAAGTTGTACCCCCCGAAGCAAGAGGACGGACATAGTCCGGCCCGCGTCGACGCCCGACGCTCCGTACAACCAATTAAATGCACAATATGAAAAGGCCATATCCAACATGGCTGATTGAGTCTTAATGCAATTAGCAAGTGAATTTCAAGTGGATTTGGGATATCCCAAATGGCATGATTTTAAGTGTTAAATTGCAACTTACAAGTTTTTGGATTGGCATATCCAAATGCATGAATTTGAGTGTTAAATTGCACTTCAAGTAACTTACTTGAATGTGATTTTGGGGAGAAAAAGGAGACGTTTCCATATCAATTCCAAAGGTGCAACAAATGGAGTTAGCGAGGTTGGCAATAAGCAAGCAAGAGCAAATGTAAATGAAGCAAAGTGCAAAATAAGGCAAAACGATTTTAGCAAAAGACGAATACTAGGCTAACTGCGCTAGTTTTCGTGCTCTTTTTGCTGTGATTTTTCGATCCTTTTCCTCCATGGCACACATTTGTCGTATGCGCAAGCCCGTTGCATTCAAGTGTCATTGGTATTCTCGGGATATTCACAACTTCAATAGTCATGCACTAATGCCATATAATGTCCCCTCTAGCAAGCAAAATGGGCACAAAAGTCATTAAATTGCTAACATAAAATACACCTACGGGCTACGACAGCAGCGTAAGCGAATGCAAAGTCAAACACTCAATAGTATTGACAAGTGAAAGATGTAACAGATTAAGAGTCAAAGCTAAATCCTCTTAGTAAGTTGTTGCATATCCTCGCAAGGGTCACGCGATTATCCCGAATGGTGTAACGCAATGCAAGAATTACAAAAAACATTGATTATTGCAATCGGGGTATTCCGCATGACGTTACTCTGGTACCTCCGTAGTTGAAATATCCGAACGACTAGCCGAGATGGGATATTAATGCAATTCAGAGCATGCACGCAGCAAGAAGATCACAGCATTAGCATACGCAATCGTGGCTATACAACGACGTTTATCTTCCACTTTTAGTTTCCTAGCGTACTAGCCGAGAGGATTATAAGCACGAGCCCTAGCAAATAAGAACATTCGCTATACGTGTTGTGAGTTCCGTGGATCACTGTGCGTTACCATTATATTAATATTCCCGGAGACTAGCCAAGAGTGGGAATAAATATACTGATTCACACGAGCAACCAGTAAAACGGAAGCATCGATAGGACTTTATTCATCTCCCAAGGAGTCAAATAGAAGCATCGATACGTACCACAAGTTAATTCTCCATGAAGTCGTAACGAAGGCAATTAGAGGAATTTGAAATATAGAAGTTCCCTAGGATTCCTAACGAAGTATCAGAGCGACGAAGCCTGTTTGAGAGATCAACTAGTGAATCAGAACATAGTGAAGATACTACCAATTCTACAAAAATCCCCAGAGGAATCAGAACGATGGAATCAGAACATAGGCTAGAAGCACGGAAACGCCCAGCAGAACATATGTGGAAATGTGAAGCAAAAGTATTAAACAAGCGCGAGCAAGCAAGCAGGCATGCAACCGAGCAGGTGTAGGTAAACTAACTGGCCATTTGTTTGCATGGTATGGTAGCTTGCTTCATTTATAGAGATTTACTCTCTACCAACTCGGCTAAAGTGGGGCTTTGTAGATACCTATCATTTTTCCCAGACCAAAATGGCCAATGATCTGATAAGAGCAACCTCGCAACTACACAAAGTAGAATCGAAAGAGTTAGGACCTTGTCAGGCCCTAAAAAAGACAAGTTTCCTTACACCAAGCACCTCCTCAAGCATTTAGCACCTCAAAAAGTAATTTTTAATTTTCAAATAATTTTAACTTATTTTTAAACATTTATCTAGTATTTTTCTAAGCAATTTATAGAATTTTCAACAATTTAATTAATTTTGCGATAATTAATTAAATTATGACAACAAGTCTAACATTCGTGAAATTTTAACACAACACACTATTTGTAACAAAAACGTTTTACGTATTGTTTCCATAATTTTTCGATTTGTGGTTTAATATTTACGAATTTCTTAAGCAAAAAATGCAAAACCYAGCAAAACAGGCCATCCCGGGATATTATGCCTCGAGACAAGCGTCCCGAGGAAGCCAAATATCCCGAGAATCGCAATAAAATAAGTTYAAATCMTATAAAATCACRTCTATGTTTTATACGATTTTATCTCAATTTTATTTCATTACGATCTCACTATTCGAGGCAAGGCGAATAAGCCAAATATCTCAAAAATCGCAATAAAATCAGCTGCAATCGTATAAAATCACGAGTGACCTTTGGTGTTGTGCACTACTTCACCCTTACCCTTGTCCCCTAATCCAGACCTTTGGTGCACTACCAGACATGGAGTCATTCGCCTTGCTTTATTGAATTATAGGCAAGGCATAAAACGGGTTCCGCAGCTTCCCAAAAGAAGTGCGGTGGCGAGTTCCTTTACTCATTTCGAGCATAAACACACAGCTCCAGGCATACTCACAATATGAAAAACCAAGAATTCAATTCTAGCAAACAAATCGAGCCGCCCCTAAATTGTACCCRRCGGAGCAGAGGGYCCGAACCCAGTCCAACCKAGTGACGCCTCGGCGCCCGTACACATCTTAACCTACCCGAGTCTGAGTTCGTTTCTATAGTTCAGAAAGGGTTGTCTTTTCCTTTTAGAAAGAAATTTGAAGGACAACATTTCCCTYACTTCGTGGCTTTGGCTAGTGCGGTGGTTGCATGTGAAAGGTGTTTGCGCTGAAGAATCTAAAAGCAAACATAAGTATTACGCCAACTATACTAATTGAATAGAAGAGCGCCAGAATTAGGATGGTGACCAAATGGATGTGGCGATGGCAGAAATTGTTCAGGGCTCACCATTGAAATGTCCCCAGCTAGTGAGCAAAAAGTCTTCTCTGAAGGACTTCAAGTCTAATCAAAGAAGGGAATACACTTTTGATATTAAAAAATGTGATGATATCTTTGTTTGGCTCTTGATGTTCAAGAAGTTTAAACTAGTGGGTAGACATAAGGAAAGAGATCCTAATGAAYTAAAAGAAACGTTTTCTGCAAATGGCATGATGCCTTCACTCATGAATCTAATGATTGTGTAATTTTCAGAAATAGGATACAAGATGTAATCGATAAGGGAAATATATATTTTCCTTAAAAGAGTGCAAATGCTTATGAAATTTATTCTGAATTTCTTTTAGAGTTAGAACAATATGAGATGGATTGTAATATGATTGATATTGATACTAATATTGTTTTGGGATTTTTTATGGGGTACCCCTGAGATTTATGGTATTTCACGTGGTGTCCTGAACATTTTTAAAATTCATGTGATACCCCGTTTTACCAAAATAATTCATAACTAAGGCAAAGTGACAATTTTGATGAATTTTTTGGGTTGAATAAAAGGGTTGGAAAATGAGATTTCAAGAATAAGTGTAGCTATCATGTGAAACACTTGAAATAGCAAATGAATGACAATTTTGGGTAATTTTTCAGAAGCCAAAAATAAGAATCGGAAATTGTCATTAGCTTAGTTATGACATTTATTTTTGGCTAAAATGGTAGGCACCACATGAATTTTGAAAATGTTTGAGCGTACCAGTGAATATAATTAATCTAAGGGGTACGCCCAATGAAATTCCCTATTGTTTTTCATATTGAATGCAGATCAGGAGCTTTCTAATGTGATCTAATTGCTTTTAGTAAGTTTTATGAACGTGTTATAATATAAGAAGGTCTTGATTGCCTCTAAATGCAAGGCGAAGACCGCGACACCTCATTGTGCAGGTCGCATTTTAGTGCATGCACACCAACCACCATATTAAGCTTTCAAAGGCTCTTCATTAACAGAAAGATGAGGACAGATTGGTTGAAAATCTCAAAAGCAAGAATACCAAGCGTTGGAAACTTGTTAATTTTCAACCTGAAGGGGATTGAAAGTTGAAAGGCGGAGGAGTTGCATTCATGAGATGTTTTTCGTATATTTATCATAATGGGTCAAGTCAAAAGGCTCAGGCATATGTGGACCCGCTTATTAGACATTTTGCTTCTGCATAACTAGCTGTGGAATAGGTCTGAAAAATTGCGGCTTTCTTATATGTGTCTTGTGCTAACATGCGGGCATGATGAGTTGGTTAAGGACTGGAAGTTATTCCCGCGATAACAGTTGGATAACTAGGCACCAGAGCCCAGTTTGAAGAAGCCTAAAGAGGGGGGACTATAAACTTCCTTGATATTCCTCTATTCTATTTCAGTCTTGACTAGGGCTGGGTAAACCTAAAGTGTCCATTGCCTAATAAGGATTGAGAAAGTGCCAAGGCTCAGACGAAGGTTCCGGGGAGGTAGAAATCACAACAAGGGAGTGACAATTCAAACGAGGTAAGCGAATAGAAAGATGACGCTGGTCTTTCTCGGCCAAAGTCAAGGGAGAAGAGTCGAGAAGAAGACTAGACTAATCAGAGGAGTAGGCAACCAGGCCAATAAAGCAATGTAGTTGTTGAGTGTAGTTCCTCATTTGAGAGGATGACAATAACTGGAAGAGAGAATTCAATATTTAGGGGAACTCATAAAGATAGTCTTCCATGGGCCGTCTATTCGGAACAGAGAGGTCAAAAGGAAGATGTTCTGATGCCAACCTCATTTGGACTGTCACCTAGACAGAGAAGTTGCAGGGAAGATATTCTACAGCCTAGCCTCATTTATATCGAGAGTCGGGAGAGAAGTTGAAAAAAAGATGTCCCGAGACCCAGGTTCATTCAGGTAAAAAATAGGAAGATCGGAAATTGTGAGGGAATCTATTTTGTTGTTGGAGCCTCATTTGTTGGCTCGGAAGTAGCTTTCAGAGAGAGGCCAATTTAGGGATATCCAAGGATTATGTCGTTTGTCAATATTCAGAGTCATGCCTTTAAGTTTATAGACTGATAGAGGACGTATTGAAGAAGAACTGGAGAATCATGGGATAGAAAGTTTGGCCAGTAGAGCTCCTGATGATTAAGGAAGGTTATTCAAGTGTGGAGTTAGTAGACTATGGCTTAGACCGGATTTGATCTGGATGTGTGCCAGTCAGTTCTTATTTTCTGGAAAAAATTGTTCTAAAGGAGATTTGTGAGTTAATGCGTTTTTATGTGCAGTACTTTTCCCCAGAGAATCAAAGCCTGTGGGGACGCGTGTAGAAGGTTACTTTTCAATGGCCGATGAACGTTGACCAAGTTGACAACTGCACTTAAGACCCTCCTTACTTTTTTCAGCTGAGCTGAATAAATTGGATAAAAGGAGTATTGGTTTCTGCGCCAGGATCTTGGAGACTATTGTTAAGAGTAAAGTACATTTTAGTTGTGGAACACCTTAATCAAAGATTTTAGTATGCACATTCTCAAATAGTAAGCCCTCTATGTGACCGTTCACATAGATGGGGTTATAGTTGGTAAAGTGCTAATTTGCTACCCCGGCCGCCACTACTATAATCTTTATGCCTTTGTCGTTTTTAAGAAATTGGGAAAGGTAGGAAAGATTTATCCAGTGTCGGATTAGCATAACTTCATTCAATGGCAAGTCTCATAATACTGAAGGATTGATTGTATGCACGTCCAAGTAGGGTATTCTAAGACTTGGTCAGCTTTCTTTATAGTAAAAGGGGAGGGTAATTGTAATGTGATTCATCGGAAAGAGAATGGGCTTTACCAGACTTATGTATTCCCTCTACTTTGGCATCAGAAAGTAATATATGGTGGTAATGGAATAGTGAAGAATAGTTTGTTGCTTATGTTGATTCTTATTTGATTGAAACTTCGACTGCGGCAATTTACAGGATACTGTATGAAGGACCTACGCGTAATGACGAGGAAGATTGTTCTCAAACTTGAAAAGTCAACTGACGCTTAGAGTGTAAGTTGGTCTCAAGTGCAATTAATATATTGGTAAACAGACGATCGAAGATGGTGAACACACCTATGTGACCCTCAATACAAGCAGGATTGGGCTTCCAATGGTCTCCCTGATCCAGGCTGATGTCTAGGAGCATCTCTTGGATGGCAGGGCAATTAGCGGTATTTCTTGAACTATCTGCAGTAGTAGGGTTAGCTCACTAGTTTGTATGTGATGAAATTAATATTGATTATGCAGCTTTTTTTCATAAAATGGGAGTTCTAATAATTTTTTATTACCTTTGCTACATTCAAGTTGTTTTAATCCCTGCTATTGTATTGCTATTTCAATATAAAGTGGAAATTAACGCGAAATTTAATGATTAAACATTTGCTTTCCCCTTTATAATAAAAGGGATGAAGGGCGTAAATGGAAATCATGAGTAGTTTAACATCTGAAGCTCCTAAGATGAAATCATATTGAAAGTAACGTTGTGTGAAGAGGTTCCAGAAAGTACATAAATAAGTTCTCCTTACACATCCAAGGAAGCCAAGGCAATAAGGCAGTACATGAATTAATAAGTTTAACAAAATGACTGTTTACAGAACTAATAGGTCTGATGCACATGATTACAGAAACTTTTCACGCTAATCCTTAAACTTTCTCTGATCACGGATATTCCCAGCCTTCCTTACGCCAGTATGAAATCGGCATGAGTGCTTCAAAGCACGTAAAGAACTTGACCTTTGGGTATGAGCACAACTTTTGGTGTTGTTAGTCTTCAGCGGGTTTCTTGACTTGTTCTCCTCTCTCTTGTAGACATGTGTATGTTGATGGCATGCTGGTTGATCCTGTTTGCATGCTTCATGAGATTGGGACATTTCCTCTTCAAGGGAAGCTACTTGGCCAAGAGAGGTTATTTTCCCTTATAGTTCATGTAAGCGATTGGTAAGTTGGCATTTCATTCTTGACAATTTGATGCGCATCCTTGGCCATATAGTCTGCCGGATTGAGGATATTAAATGTACTTTTTGAGAGGAAGGTAAAGTTCCCTTTTGGAAGAGATCTTTCTTAGCAAAGGAACCATTTTTGATGAAGTCCTGTCAACGGTTTTAGCAGATCACCGCCATGCAAACAGGATTAGCGCAGAAACTAGAACCTTACTTAATTTTCCTAAAGAAAACATGGCAATGTGCACGAGTTTTTTGGGCTAAGGATCAAATATCTGCCATGGAACCTTTTCCAAGAACTGTCCTAAAGGACTTCTTGAAGTCACTACCTGTGAGAGGTTCTGGTACGAAAAAATCCAGTAAGAAAAATGCAGTGTTGATACTCGAAATCCAAATATTTAACTAAATTACTGGATTTCGGTCAACCAATTGGTAGAATGTCCGCATCCTCGAGGGAATGATTGGCTGCTCCTAGTGCGGCTCAAATCCTTCATTGCTCTTCTTTTTTTTTCTTTTGAACCGTTTGCTCCGAAGCATCAGCTTGCCTTTCCAAAGCAATAAGTCTTTTCGGTGTGGTGAATCCACTTCTTGTTGAGTTGGATAGAGTTTTGATCAACGGGTTGTTCTATAGATAGGCTAGGATTCCATCTTGCACGGAAAATGGTTGAGTGGCATCTTGGCTTGTGGCTAAACTCTACCTGATGAGTCTTGTGGCTGAGTGTCGGATGTTTGGGAAGCATTGGAATAAGACTGCAAGCGGAAACAATTGGAAATTGCTTTGGGAGAGAATAAATATTGGGATAGCTGGGTTGGCTTGTAGAATCGTAGTAGTGCACATTCCCTTTCTGAAGTTGAGTTATAGAAGTTTGACACTTGTGGTCGAAGGAGTGGCGATTGACGTCACTAAGGATGCATGGAATTTTGTCTTTTTCTTTTGGATTACTGTTGGAAACTTGGTCATCCTGGTTTTATTTTTACACCTCAAGCAGAGGTGTTTGGTGGCTTTTGGCAGGAGTAGGAGTACTTCCACTTGTTTTACTTCATCAATGTTGATTGTCGTGGGGTCAGTCGAAGAGGGACTTTCAAGGTTCTTCCTTTTTGAGAAAAGAAATGTGAGACAGTAAAACTATAGGGTCAGTTAGTAAGCAAAGAAAGCTTGGCTCAAGGAAAAGTTTGGTAATCGTTTACTGAGATGGGCTGGCGGTCATCTCATTAGGTTTGGTTCGCTTGACTTTAATGCAGACCGAGTTCGGGATGAAGAGCAAGAAGTGGTGATTCTTCTACGGCATATTGCCACGTTTTCTTGTCTCGGTTCATGGGTAGGTACGGCTTAAAGGCATCTTGAACTGACTATGTCGTAGATGAGGAAACGGTGTACAGTTCTTGGCCATCAGTGATGGAGATTGGTTGCGTAGTGTTGAAACTCAATGGCATTCAGTTCTCCTTCATGGATGATAATTTGGCCAAGTCGCTACTCTTCGCCCTATTAAAAGAATAAATAGCTTTCTTACTGATTCATTTTCCTTTCTTCATAAGCGAAACAAGGGAAAGAATACAATGGTAACTAAAATAAAAGGATTCTGAAAACATTAACGAATGATGTCAACGCTGACGGTGGAAGTTGTTGGATGATTTGTTTACTGTGCTGTTTCTATAATTCCTTGCCTTTATACCACCACAGGGTGTAAGGCTTTCAGTGACTAACTCACAGGCATTGAAGAAGGCAAGATGTTGTCTAAAATTGGATATGTTGGGCTTTGCACAGTCTTCCTCATCGAACGAAATTTGGCTCTGTCTATGATTTCCGCTTGGTTGTATTAGAATGGCCACAAGACTAACCATAGGCAAAATTTTCTGGCGAGCGAGTTTGGGGATTATACATTCAACACGAAAATGCTTCAGGCTCATAAGTAGGCATATCCTGGCGGTCAACGACTGAACATCAGAATTTCGAGTCTTGGGTGAAGAATGTAACAACCAATTGGTTGCAGCCACACTGGGGTAACATCAAATTCCTAGGTTAAATGAGTTATTCCTGTCTTTCATTAAAGGGTGTCTAAAGAGCAGGTAAGGGGTCCTAGTTGGCTGAGAATTTTAATGGTCAGAGAAGGGTTCACAGCCTTTTAAGTGATCATAGCAGGTGGCAGTACACATCTGAAGCAAAGAAAGGCAACTTGTTATCCGAGTGGCGTTTGTTTATTTTAGTTTTGTTGTCCTTGTTGGAAGTTTGGCGGATGATTTGCATTTTGGTTGACGGTTGTAAACCCAGATTAGTGTATAGGCTTCCCAATAGTTAGGAGGCCAAGAGGACACTATTGCTTAAGGTCATCCCCATTATGATTTGTCTGCACGACATTTATATAGGCACGATGAGTTGTCCAACATAAATGGGGCTAACTCCGCAGAACTGAGAATTGAAAGAAATGTTACAGCTAAGGTAAAAACATGGGGCAGGGAATGGTACCAAACTTACACACATGCATGAAGCGGGTAAGGGCAAAGAGAATGAAAGTACTTCCTCCTCTTCCCTAGAGTGAGTTTTCGGTAAGAGTTGGCAAAATATGTGCTAAGCCGCATTAAAGCCAATTTTTTGGCTCCAATTTCTGATTACTTCGTTTCAAAACCGTGGTGGCTCTAGTATACAAGTCCTCGATAGTTCCTGGGAACGCATCAGCGAACACCCTAATTCCTTGTCCTCATCGTTGTAAGGGTGATAGTCCAATGGAAAAGTATGTCGCTAAAGTAATTGTCATAAGTACTTGAGCGAATGAACAAGCGTTAAGGAGCAGGGTCTAAAGCGACATCACAGCCACAAGTAAGTGCATTCATTAATGGGATTTTCCTAAAAGTGGCGAGTTTAAGGAAACTTAAAATTTTTTTTGTTTGCCATGTCGGTGAAAGCTTTTCAAACGCTTTAACCGAGTCATCGGGCATGACATATCTGAACAAACTTTGATTGGAATTTTGAACTCACAATCCACTAATGGGTTTGGGATACCCCTTTCCCTTTCGCTCTCCGACTGCTGAATATATAGGTAACATATAGTTATTTGGCAGCTGTGCAGAAATCTTTGCCAAAGGAGGAATATTTTGGAGAATGTTTAGGTAGTTTCCGCTCTTTGATTTCTTTCTCCCTGTTCATCCTCATGTCTCAAGAAAATGGAATGCAGGACCAATGGAAGATACGCCTTTTCCTCCCAGGACTTTCTATGCGGCCAAATGAGGATCGAGAATGAAATTTGGTCTTTATGCTGGCTACAATGTTGGCAGGATTCAAGACTTGATCAATTGGGAGGTCTGGATCTTGCACTGCATGAAGTGCTTTCCAACGCAATTCCATTCTCAAATCTGCGGGAATTTTGGTGATTTTGACGCAAATTGAGATAGTAAGTTTTGTTGAAGGAAATACTTTTGAATGGAAAGTGACATGGGGTCTAGGTATGGCGTTTTAAATAATAATATATATACGTGTCGTTCAACTAGTGCGGTTGAACCAATGGGGATGATATCTGGAAAGACGTTACCTCCCCCGATAAATACTATAAAATTACTGCGAGTTTAGAAGGGTTTGGTAAGCCTGCATTAAATGCAAACATCTCCCGCTATAAGAAAACGGTTGAAGGCAGTTGAGCGACTTACTTTCATTGACTAAACAAAAGTTACCTAATTGATCATTTTTACGCCATGTGTGATAAATTCTTTTTTCTTAACCTCTTCTCTGTTATTCTTTGTGTGAAGGTCAACCCTCCTAAGCCGACACTGACTTTTTCTGGTTTCAAAGTGATAAGTAAGCCAAGCTCAGGTCGGGTGTTATAGGTCTATGTGGTCAAGAGTTTTGAGAAATGGATTTCGCGTTCTTGTTCGCCCTTTGATGCTAGAGAAGTGTAAGAAAGGTCTACTATGGATGTGAGACTTTCTAGCGATTCCTCGTTTTTGTCACGCTATTAAGTCGAGGTAGTTATTGCTTGTTACATGAGGTAGAATAGAGCCAATTGATGCTTGTTGTCATTGTATATCCCTAACAATGGCATCTTGGATGTCTAGTAGGATTGTTATCGATACAGATATTTGAAGGTAAGAAGCGACGTCGCCAGATCGCATGCATCAGGAAAAGCATTCAGAAAGGGAAAGTGGTGAGAAGCAGATCGCTAAGGAGCAATGTGCTCTGGAAGGAAGACTTGTCTAATGTGTTTGATTCTGACAACTACATGATGGCAAGGGAAGATTAGTAGGGATGGTTTCCTTCTTCTTTTTCTTCTTTCCCATTTCATTCTTTTCTTTCGCTATAATTTAAGGCTCGTGATACATTAAAAACAACATTTTGGTGGCATAACATTGATGAGCACATATGTTGTATGTATTGGTGCTAAAGTCAACAAGTTCAGTGTTCTCATTGCTATTTGGCTTACATCTTTTTGATATATCATACATACTCATACATACATACATAGCATTACATACATACATACATACATACATCATACATACATACATACATACATACATAATACATACTACATACATCATAACATACATACATAATATATATATATATATAGTATATTATATATATATAATATATTATATATATATATATATTATATTATATGCGAGGAATATTGGCGCTTGCACGCAAGAAGTGTCCCCTTCAGTTAATGGTAATATAATGATATTGGTTTTGTTAAAAATTATATTTAAAAATATTTTTCATAAATTAGAAATTTAGTTAGGAAAGCTTTCATGATTAATCGCCAAGCGACGTGGGTGGTTTTTAGCCATTATTACACACGTCTTTTCTTCTTGCGCTTTTTTAAGAAGGAAGTTAGGGTATTTCATTAACACGTTTTTCAACTTATTCCCTATAAATAGTTGCATAATATTGTGGTTGTTTCAGGTTTATTTTCTGGGCTTTTCTCCTTCTAAACTTTCTTCTTTTTTCTTCATTTTCTCCCTTAAAACGGTAACTATTCAAAGCAATGGATATTAAATCCCAGAAAGAGAAATCCGGCATCTACAACAGAGTTCGTTTAAGGGTATTGGGCGGACTCACTTGATATTCTTTTAACAATGTCTTGACAACCCAGGGAAGGTGTTTCAAGAGTCTGGGCACACTGGAGTATCCCTGTGTGAGTGTGAAAATCACATCTGGTTACGGAGGCCAAATTTCTAGAATTAAAAGAAAATGTGTTCATCCCCGTCCTGCTCAAACGCAGGGGAGAGAGCCTCGTGATACTTGTTATGTTGATCTGAAAAATATCTATAGTTTGACTTCTTGTGTCGTTAATGCGGTTGTAGAGTTTGATCGCAGCATGAAGTAATTAATGGTCTGATTGGTAATTAGGGTAGCAAGGTAGAAATTTATGTGTTCAATTATCGTGGTCATTCTTAGATCTGTGCTTTAGTCTAGCAATGCTTTGCGATTATGTGTTAATAGAATATTTATGGTTATATGATTGGCCCATCAAAAAGATGCTAAATGTGAGGTCCCACAAAGATCAG
>SNQN01008031.1:15577-30854 GCA_008642245.1 Bassia scoparia | reverse complement strand
CACAGCTTTCTTCTTCGAATATCTTCGAAAGGATTCACACTTCAAGTATTGGAATCAATCTATTACTGCACATATAACAATGTTAACATGCAACAAAAGATATATGACTGTTCTTCAGAATAACAATCAAGGAAACAACTCGTACTGGTTCTGCACCAGTGAATGAGCTCTTATGTAATCAGCTGTTCCCTGTAGTAAACAAGTTAGTTTCAAAACATTCTCATTAAAATATTAACTTGTCTAGGGAAACAAGTATCTAAACTAGCTGGTTCCCAGAACCAACTACATTCATACTTTAATCATCCTGTTTCTTGTAATGGTTTGTCATCATTCAAAACTTAAGGAACTCAACATTACTCCTATTTGGCCTACCCCAGATCCTCCAGAGGATAAGAAAAGTAAAAGTTGGAAAGCAAAATCCTATTGCAAGTACCATGAAGGCAGAGGTCACACAACTGAAGATTGTTACAAGTTGAAGGATGCGATCCAAGACATGGTGGAAGATGGAAGGCTCCCACTTCCACCAGGTGCAAAAAAGCCGAACATCACGTCCAACCCCTTTACCACTCTGATGATTTCTGTAAATGAAGAAAGCATATTTGACCCTACTATTCTCATCTGTCTAGTGGGTCAAGTTGTCAATGCCACCCTACTCTTCAATGACACTTCTGTTAATGGCTTATGGGACAGCGCCGATGATGATGACTACCTTGAAAACGTCGCAACCCATCAAGCCATGACTGGAGAAGATCTTAAAGAAGATTTCCAGGGCCAAGACATTATTAAGGCACCCGATGAGGTACAAGTACTCACTTGGAGTGGGAGTGTCCCTAATGCCACTCCCCCACATGATGACACTCCAGTCCCCCCACCACAAGAGGAAAATCCAATCATCAAGCAACTCAAGAAGACCAAGGCCGAACTAAACGTTTGGCAATTGATTGTCACTTCGAAGAGTCACCGTGAAGCACTTCTCAAAGCTCTAACTGAAATCAATGTCTCAAGCGAGACAACTCCCGAAGGGTTGGTTAATTTCATAAACAGCCACGCTGCTTCACCTTACATAGTATTCTCCGATGATGATTTACCTCCTGAGGGCCCCCATCACAATAAGGCACTTACTCACTGTGTGTGTAACAGTTCAAATTCCAATGACTTTGAGACAATGCTACCATCAATGTGTTCCTATAAAGACTACTCATAAGCTTGAATCGCAATAGATGATCTTCGAGCTAATACTCAAACCATTCGTGCTTACGACACTCAAGAGAGACAAGCTCTCGAATCATATTGGCTCACATTGCTGTTGGACCAATCGAAAAAAGGGTAAAGTTTCATGTAATATGGATGTTAAAACCTCATTTAATCTGTGCGTTGGCCGCCTTGGCTGCATGGGCTAGCGCCGTCGCCTCGTCTTACCATCAAAAGTCAAGTTCTTACTCCACGGCGCCCCAGTAACTATCGATGCTTCCCCCATGAAGATCCAAGAAATAGGAAGTCCACTTTACAAGACCAGCATGGCGACCAACGAACGAGAACTTGGGGTTCTCTGTTGCTGTGATTGACGAATCCCCCTGTGATGCTAATCTCACCATCCATGCCATACTAAAGAAACAAGGCTACTTCCCTGGAATGGCTTTGAGACCCAACAAGGAGCATCTTCATCCTCTCTTTGACCCCTTCCAGAGAAGAATGACAAATTCGGGCTTGGTTATTCTCCCACCAAAAAGGAGATAAGAGAACAGGCACTGAGATATGCTTCCTTGAAGAAAAATGAGCTCAATAGTGGACCACCACTCACCCCCTACGAGCTTACTCTCAATGGGTACTTTGTGCAAAATGGAGAGGATTTCCCTAGCTTTCACTTCCCTGAACCTCTCCTAACTGCTGATGGCAAGAAATAATCCCGGGCTTGAGGTCTTCCAAGATTGTGACTTCATCGAATATAGGGTCAACGGTCATGTCAAGGCTACAGCACCTGTCGATGATCACATGGGCATGGGTATACTCTTCGGCAAGGGAAAGGAAGAAAAGGAAGCTGCTATTCAAGAGGTGGTGAGTTACAAATCCTTCGACCCAACCAAGATAATTACTTCTGCAAGCAACATGGTTCGAGGGTGGCACAAGACTTTGAAGATCACTGCACTAGATGGCCATAAATTTCACTTCACTTTTGGATAGGGACCAATGTTTGATGAGTCTAATTTCGAGGAAGGTTCTGAGTCTGAGTCTAGTCCTAAGTTTAGGGAGTCTAGTGTTAGCAAGGTCAACGACGGTCATACTGGACCAAATAAGCCTGTTCTGGACTCTGTCATTCCTGATAATATTCTCTCGGCCTCTTCTGAGGCTTCTACCTTTAATGTAATGATTTCTGAATTCAATAAGACTATGCCTTTTGCTTACTTCCCGTCTCCTTCTCCTCCTTTGATTGATTGCTTTAATTCTAATGCTTCTAAAACTGAACATGAGCAAAGAAACCCCATTATTGAGGCCACTTAAGAAATCAACATCTCTAGCAATGATGAACCACAGATGATAAAGATAGGACTCAGTCTTGCCATAGAAGAAAGGGCCCAATTGATCCAGACTCTGAAATAATACAAAGATGTGTTTGCGTGGTCTTATAAGGACATGTCAAGGATTGATCCAGAGATTGCTGAACATGCCATACCACAAATTTCAGGGGCAAAACCTGTCAAACAGAAACTAAGAAGAATGAAGCCTGACATAGCACTCAAGATCGAGGAAGAGATAATCAAGAAGTTAGAGGCAGGTTTCTTTAAGACGGTACACTAACCAGAATGGATCGCCAATATAGTTCCAATCATGAAAAAATATGGAAGGGTTCGAATGTGTGTCGACTTTCGAGACCTAAACAAAGCAAGCCCAAAGGATGATTACCCTCTGCCGCAAATAGACATCTTAGTGGATTACACCGCAAACCACGCTTTGTTATCCTTCATGGATGGATATGCGGGATACAATCAAATAAAGATGGCCAAAGAAGACATGGAGAAGACAACTTTCACCACTCTATGGGGTACGTACTGCTACACGGTCATGTCGTTCGGCTTGAAAAATGCAGGGGCCACCTATCAACGCGCTGCAACTACCCTTTTGCATAACATGATGCACAAGGAAGTGGAAGTATATGTTGATGATATGATAGTAAAAGCTAAAGAGCGAAAGTACCATGACACCGTCTTGAGAAAATTCTTTGAAAGACTTCGTAAATACAAGATGAGACTCAACCCACAAAAATGCGCATTTGCAGTCAACTCAGGAAAGCTTCTTGGGTATGTCATTAGCAGTCGAGGTATCGAAATTGACCCTTCAAAAATCAAAGCCATAATGTCCCTCAAGCCACCTTCAAACGAAAAGGAGATCCGCGGGTTTTTAGGACGTCTTRAATACATCAGCAGGTTCATCTCCAAACTCACTATGGTAAGTGAACCCATCTTTCGCAAGCTCAAGAAGGATGAACCAAAGACTTGGGACGATGAATGTCAACAGGTTTTTGATAAGGTGAAGGAGTACCTATCCAATCCTCCTATCCTCTTACCACTAGTTCCCGGCCTACCACTACGGCTCTACCTTACTGTCACTCAAACCGCTGCAGGAGCAATGCTTGCTCAAGAAGTCAACGGGAAGGAAAATGCCATATATTACTTAAGCAAAAAGTTTCTCCAATACGAGACAAGGTATTCCAGTACAGAAAAGCTTTACCTCGCATTGGTTTGGGCCACCAAAATGTTGCGACACTATCTTCTCACCTACACAGTCCACATCGTCTCAAAGGCTGATCCATTGAGGTATCTCTTGGAAAATCCTGCTATGTGTGGACGCTTATCAAGATGGGTGGTCATGCTTTCAATATTCGATCTAAAGTATGCATCCCAAAAAGCCATCAAGGAAAGCATTGTTCCCGAATTTCCCGACGAAGATCTATTGATGACCAAGGACGGAGCTTAGTGCTTATACTTCGATGGATTTTCAAACCAAAGAGGAAGCGGCGTGGGCATACTTCTGGTATCGCCAGAAGAAGAGCACACGCCGATTTCCGTAAAATTAGACTTCGACGTCACTAACAATGCCGCAGAATATGAAGCCTACATAATCGGGTTAAAGGCAGTCGTGGCACTCGGAGTTGAGAAGTTGAGGGTATATGGTGACTCGTCCTTGATATTCAATCAAATCTCTGGGAAATGGAAGGTTAGAAGTGAAAGTTTATCCCCTTATCAAGCACATCTAGAGACAATTGCCCAGAATATCAAAGAAATAGAATACACCTATCTCCGCCGAGAAGATAATCAGTTTGCAGATGCCTTAGCTAAACTAGACTCGATGATTAAAATCCATAGTTCGTTAACTCATATGCCATTAGTCATCAAAAGGAGACAAGCTCTGGCTCATGTCAACGCCTTAGGAGATGAAGAGCAGGACCTTTCACAAGGTAAAGAAAATGAGCCTTGGTATTCACACATCTTGAAGTTCTCGCAAAACGGCGAATACCCTCCCCATGCCTCCAAGAAGGCTCAAAGAGCTCTAAGGCGATTGGCATCTCAATATGTCTTGCACGAGGGGAAGTTCCACAAAGAGGGCTATAATGGTCTCTCATTACTTTGCATTACTCAAGAGGAAGACAAGCAATCATGGATAACGTACATAGTGGTGTATGTGGCACGCACATGAGTGGCAAGATGTTGGCAAGAAAGATCATCATCCTCGGATACTATTGGATAACGATGGAGAAAGATTGCCATGAATATGTCAAAAAGTGTGACGTTTGTCAAAAGAATGCTAATTTACAGCATGTACATCCATCACTCCTATACACCTTCACCTCTCCTTGGCCATTTTCAACCTGGGGCATTGACATAATTGGAAATGTTACCCCTCCAGGACAAGGTGGGCACGAGTTCTTTCTGGTCGCTATCGACTATTTTACGAAATGGGTGGAGGCAGCCTCTTATGCGACCCTTCAAGCTAAACATGTGGCAAAGTTCATTGAAACAAATATTGTTTGTCGCTTTGGTGTGCCACATGAAATTATTAGCGACAATGGAACGCATTTACAGAAAGAGTGTGCGGATTTAATCGCCAAATACAAAATTCAACACCATCGGTCCTCCCCGTATCGGTTACAAACCAATAGAGCTGTTGAAGCGGCGAATAAAAATATAAAGACAATCAGCACAAAAATGACTGAAACTTATAAAGACTGGCCCCATAAGCTCCACTTTGCTCTTTGGGGATACCGAACCTCGATAAGGACCTCCACGAGATACACCCCTTTCTCTCTGGTCTYTGGTACAAAAGTTGTTCAACCAATTGAGTTGGAGGTCCCTTCGCTCCGCATTTTGCTTGAAAGTAAAGTCCCCGAAAGCGAGTGGGCCCACCTTAAACAATGTGTAAGTCTACCAACAAAGGATTACAAGGCATTTCAACAAAGGTGTCAAGCCTCGTAATATTAAAGAATGTGACTTGGTTTTGAAAGCGTTGAGGAAAAATGTTCTAGACCCTCGCTGCAAATTTCGTCCAAATTGGGCAGGACCCTACATAGTCAAGAACATCTTATCTGGAGGAGCCGTGCGATTGATAGACATGAATGGCGATGAGTTCGCAAGCCTCACCAACCTGGATCAACACAAAAAAATATTATATTTAAGCACCACAAAAAGCCTTAAACCTACCCTTTTTCTAATCCTGTGAACTACGAGAGGCCTGATTCCATATTGGATATGTAGGCAGCATTATATTATTTCCCCTCAAATAAAGTGCATTATACTATAGGGCTGCGGAGAGGAACGAACTTAAGAAGAAGCGACCCTTGGAGGTTGAAGATGCCTTTGTCCCTAACCCTAAGCATTCGGAAAGAACTACTGCTAGTTCAGTCAAGGACAGACTTGGACCAAGGACCGTGCCTGTTTAGAGTCGACTAGGCCCACTGAATGAAGAGAGACCAAGGAAATCCGAGGCCCCCGCTCAAGAAGAAACTAAGAGAAGGAAGCTGAGGAACACTTATGACAAGGAAGTAAGTACCAGTGGGGTAGAAAAGGAGAGAAAGGATTGACTGCTTAATTCTTTTAGCTTTTATTGCTGGCCTACGTGCCATATTTATTTTATTAAGCACTTTATTTGAGGCGAACTCAATAAAACTTTAATAAAAAGCACGAGCCGTAGCATTAGTTGCAGTCATCCACTTCTTGTAGAAACGAGAAGTGATCGCGTCATGCTCATCAAGATCTAATACCTCCAACTTAGGGCAGGCAACCCAAAAGTCCACCTACCTCTTCAAAAAACGACCAACAATGGAGTGATTGGGAGGCCTGTGAGTATCACGATCTGGGATGACTTGTTTCCTGCCATACTGACGCATTAGACGGATAGGAAAATAGAAATTCAATGCCCGAAGACCACTGATAGTAAAGCCCTCTTCGTCATCCGATGTCATCATTCTCTGAATACGCCACCATGGAACAACCCACCTAATCACAGCTTCTCCACTCGCAAAGTATCGTACTCAGTCGTCTTCAGAACGTGATGAGTACGATCTTTTGCGAGTACAGTAGCTCTTGGTGTTATATGATTCCATGTTCTCAGGAGGCGTAATCAAAGATAAGCGTTCCATCAACCATATCTGTAAATGAAAGCAAATATTAATGTGAGCATTAGAGACACAGGGAATTACTACTTTAATTAACGAATTAAAGAATGTAATTATACCTGCAAAATATGAGGACAACATGTCAAAGGAGCACTGTAAGGATCTTTTTCCAAGTCGTCTAATGCAAGCAACATTTCCCCGCAACAAAGTAAGGAGGGTGAACGACCAACCTCGCATTGTTCAACAACAGCAATGACGGAGGCTCGCAAGACCAAAATTTTCCGACTTTTGAGGGAAGAGATAATGGCAAAATAAGCAAAAGATGACGGCTCTTATCCTTTGAGCATCACTAATCCTACCCATTGTTCTAAAGTGGTCAATTAACCTCAATAAATTAACTTCGTGGCCAAAAACAATGTCGGAAACGTTGCGTTTCTCAAGTCCCATGAAATTTTCAAAGAATTTATAAAAAAAACTCCGACAAATCAGGGGCACAAGGAGGATGATCTATGGGCCAACCAATGATGGCGCTAATTTCTTCAGGCAACGGCGTGATTTCGTTATTGTTAAAGTAAAAAGAATGAGTGCGAGGATTCCAAAACTTTATAGAAAAGCAATATCAATTTTCACTAACCTTAGCATCAAAAGAATGCTGCAATAATGGTCACGAATGTCGCCTTTGACCGTGTTGGAGAGATCACGTATCCATGAGTCAAGAGCYAAACCAACCTTGCGAGCCATGACTAAAAAGATTTGGAAGACTAAAGTGTTTAGGGTTTGTAATAAAATGACAGGAGCAAGGTTTTCGAGGTGAATTAGCCTCATAAGCCTCGTCGTATTTATAAAACAAATCAAAACGAGCAAAAACCCTAGAAATTTGAGCGTATATACGCTATTATGGAGCGTATATATGCTAATACTGAGCATATATACGCTTCATAGCAGCGTATATATGCTCCCCTGCTTCCAGTACACTTTCCTCCTTCAGAATTTGGAAAATACATGCAACTAGAGCGTATATACGCTACAGAGCAGCGTATATACGCAAATGAGCAGCGTATATACGCTCCTCTATATACGCTTCATAATGCCAGGCCATACAGTTTTCTGTTAGTTTCGTATGATTTTCAATTAGATTCGGGGAAGTTTTTGCGTATTTTCGTCCTAAAATCAGCCATATTTGCAGGTTCGGGGGGCGATTTGTTGTATTCGACAAATGTACGGTGTTTTCACTGCGGCCTAAATGCATCGTAGAATTGTATTTTTTATTTATTTTCTCTTTTTTCGGGAGGAAGTCGATACCTCCAATGCATAACACATGCATACTTTTAGGTGTCTACACAAACACATATGTGTAGACACCTAAAAGTGTCTCCCCAAAAGAGTAATCAGTGATGAAACATACCGCGTCTCGCGATTGTTTCGACTTTGAAAAGATGCTTTGAACTCACAAAAGTTGGAAATACGTAAGGTCATACTCGGAACTATTGAGCAAAGGACAAATAAAGGGGGCAAAAATATTTTCTTTTATTTATTTTAATTATTTTCTATTTTTAGGTTTTCTTTTCTATTTTTAGGGTTTTTTTAAATAATTTATACTGGTGGTTCTCCTGATTTCTACTTTTCATCACACTCTTCACATTTTTCTGAGCTCGCCAGTATTTTTAAATTATTTTTCTGATTTTTCTATATTTTTATATGATTTTTATAAGTTTTTAGACGCAGAAAATACAAAAAAAATACAAAATACACAAAAAATACCCCGGAAATACGTGGAAACTTCTAGAACTTTTAGAACTCCTTTCTTGGGGAGCAAGAGTGTCTAGGTGCGTCGAATAAAATCAAATCAAGGCATATCACGAAATAAGATCGGAGGAAATCGCAAATACGCGTAGAATAATCGAGCGTATATACGCAGAGCCTGCGTGTATACGCTCCTAGGCAGCGTATATACGCAGGGCCTGCGTATATACCCAGGTCTCCTGCGTATATATGCTCCTTTGAGTGTATATACGCAGGTCCTCTGCGTATATACGCTCGATTTTCCCTCCTCGTGCCTATAAATACGTGCCTTTGCTCATTTCGAGACACACACGACTATTCAACTTGCACGTCCCTAAACTTGCGTATTCACACTCTCACGCTCTCATACACTCTAAACACATACATTCTTGAGTTCTAGCATCAATTTTGTTTCGATCCAACGAGCGATACCAAGGTTTACTTCTGAGATTACTCGCCACTAAACACACTCATTTCTCATTTCCTCAATCTAATTAATTATTATTACGAGTTTCAATTAAATAAACACAATGTAGAAACTCACTTTTTAATTGATTCATGTAAATACATAGGGTTAATGTTTCTCTTTCGTTAATTTTATTGTTCCTCTTATTTCCATTATTATTTTTATTGTTGCTAGTCATTACTAACATTCTCTTTGTGTTTTGTATAGCCATCTTTGACGAATCGTTTTATTCGATTTAAACAAACAATAATTTAATTGCAGTGACAAGGTGAGGATGGCGTACATATATTATGTATAGTTTTCATATTTATGTATTTCTCATGGTGTATGTATCCATATTGTATATATATACTCTATCACACTTGTACATATTGCTTAATCAAGACCGGAATTCAATTGCGTATCACATTAAAGTCAGATAAACATGGACGACCGGTTTTCTAGGCACCTTGTTAATATTGACTAACAATGAAGCGATCGCCTTGTCCATTGTAGAAGTCTTTGTTMGTGTATAATAGTAACCCACTTAGTAATCTTTAGGGTTAGTACGCTTCTAAGGTGCTAAAAATGTAAGTTATGTGCATTCAATAARCGTGATGAATGGAATTGCAATGAGACCGAGTAGAGGCTGCTATATGCGGGCGAATTGGGTTACAAATCTGATTCGTACCATGTCCCAGAACCCACGACTGGTTACTGGATCAGACGTGGGGCCATTATTTTGGCACCAACGTTTCGGGCGTCCGTGAATAACCTTTATAGGCACGGTGGCGACTCCCGTTTCTCGACAACACTACCCCAACGCACTCACGTGCGGGTTCCGTGGCTCAAATTCACGCAAAGCACCGATGTAGTACCAAGCCGCGCGACCGCTATACGCGGGGGTACGGCCCACGTCCTACAATATGCATACATTCATACATTCATACAAACACATATGCATACATTCATACACAAATACAAACACATACATGCATTCATACATAAATTGCATAGCATACAACCCGTAGCTCCAAATAAATGTAAAAAACAAGGCTAAGTTAGTCCTAAGTATTCCTAGTGTACTGAGGTGCACCTCGGTCACACTACCATCTCCTGGGTTCATAAAGCGATGTAACTGGGTCAACAATTTCGGAGATAGGATGACGGGTGTTGCCACACTCGAGGAAGTCATCATAGAAGCATTGAATGGCTGGGGGCCTGAATACGGAGGATGTTGAGGCACGAACTGTGACCCTGTCTGAAAAGCAAACTGCATCCCTTGCTGAGTTGAGAAGTGAGGCACAGGCTGCCGGCTTTGTTGACTCTGAAATACAAAAGCAGGAATAAGCATCTCAAACAAACAAAGCAGCTAAAAAACGTTGGGAGAAAGACAACGTACCCAATGAGCTTGTCGAGTCCTRAGATTCCATTTCAAGGAATCAATCACTCGCGATACTCGTTCTGATTTGGCCCGGCTAAACTGAAATCATCAAAAAACGTTAATTCCAAAGCCGAAATCAGCATAAAAGCGGCAAAAGAAAAGAGCAGAACACTTACTCCTTGAAAGTCGGGCGGCAAAGAACGAGTAGAGTGTAGCTCTGCCTTAGGTGCCTCAGTCAAAGTCTCCTGTATGTGACCAGATGGTCCATCATAACCAATGGTGAGGTCAGCAAAAGGAACGATTCCCTCCGCTAAATCAAGCTGCAAAAAAGCATTCAAAACCATTAAAACGACAATCACACGCAAATAACATCAAAGTATAAAAGGGCGTGCAAGTAACCTAGGGCAAGGAATGAACTTGATAGCAGGAGCCAGACAAGGGATCCGTTAAGGCATCCTGAGATCTTTAAGTCTTACGCCGGGCTAAAACAGTTGGCAGTATGAAACTGTGGAGGCGCAGGGACACTGGGGGCTAGAGGGCGCAGGTAAGAGTATGCCCAAAGCTGCGAGAACATTCAAAGTAAGACACACGATAAACAAAAGAGAAACAGAAATATGAAAGGCCCAAGCATAAATGAATACCTCAATCACCCGCCACGGGCCTGAAATTGACACTTTCACCTGATTTTCTAATTGGCGGCAGGACTTTCTCATACTTACGAGTAGCTGGGCGTAACTCAAGTCGGCCCAGTCATAGTCCTTAACTACACTCAAGTCCTTCAGAGACTACAGGTAGCGCAGCTGACAGCGGCTTTCAGGCCCAAAATCTGGTACTAAGAAACTGTTGATTATCAGCAACAATATAATCCACGCCCGCTGGGCCTTAGTCACCTCATCCAGCCATAATCCACTCAAAAGAAGTCCAAGCTTCACGAACTTCACATTTTTTGGAAAAGAAGCGCAGATAAGGCTGAGCAGCTGTGGTAGCTCCTCAGAACTCGTGCTCAAAGAAGAGTTAACTTACACAGGCTTTGCAGTAAACCCTAGCTCGGTTAGCATAGAGAAGTCAAAAGGGGTGATGGTCATCTCACCCCACGGGAAGTGAAATGTGTTGGTGGTGTCCCAAAACCACTCCAACAGGGTAAGAACGAACGGATGTGGAGCCTGGTAGTCAGTAAGTGACTTGATTGTTTCCACGAAGTGATGAAACCCCGTATCCTCCATGAGCCCCATAAAGTCAGGATCTTCTAACGTGTCAGAGGAAAAGAAGTCGGTAACTCCATGGGAGTGACCATACCCCCGCAGCTCATAATTTGACTGCAAGACAGGACGAATCCAATAAGACACTATATTCATGTAAAACAAGGGAAGAGAGAAAGAAAAGAGCACTTACGACTCCAGAATGGGGGCGGAAGGAGATGTGGTTCTCCCTATGACACCACAATTGATCTAGAGACCAAGAAGGGCACTTCCAGCTGTTCTTTCGGCTAGAGCGAGTAGGAACTGTTATATCCAGAATCTTTGTATGCACAGCTAACCTTTGAATGATGCGCAGGTTTACAGGTTCACAGGTTCACGAATTCACAGGTTCGTAGTTTCGCAGGATAACTCAAGTGTAGAAAGACTTCCCAGTCAAGTAAAAGGCAATGCGGCCCAATGTACCAAGACGAAGCCCAAGAAGACCAAGTCAGCAGGTCCGCATAATCAAAGAACATAACTGCCACCCGTTAAAGTAGGGAACGTGGAGATATACTTCAATCAGCAACCACTCCCACAAGAACCGGTCCAAGCAGTTGAGCGGAGAAGCAGTTAGTGATTCCTTAGAACGTGGGAGTGAAGATTCCAGAAGGGTGATACTTAGAATATTTAAATATATGTTGTATTATGGTGAAAAGGCAGAAAAAAGCTATCACTGAAACTATCACCTGAGTAAACAATACAAGAGAGAGAGAGAAAAGAAGTCTATCGAGAAGCATATTGTTGAGATTTACATAGCCTCGAACCTGTACTTGATCGTAATCATAGTGGATTGGTGGACTCACAGCCACCCGCGGTTTTTTACCCTTATTCATGGGGTTTTTRCGCGTGACCATGTTCGGTGTCGTTGTCTTCTTTTGTTTTCTGTTTAGCTTTTATTATGTTCTTAGTTGTTTATTGTTTATTACGAAGTAGATCGAACCTGGTTGCAGTCGTACCAYCTTAGATTAGGTAGTTATCTTTTTTTTGCATAAACAATTTGGCGCCCACCGTGGGGCTGTTACTAGGTTTTTTGTTTTACATTTGTTGTCGTATGCTAGTTTATTCAGAAAAGAACAAAAAAATGGTAGACAATAGTAGTCAGTTAGATCCCTCACAACCCAGTAAATCTTAAGAGCAAATGCTCGAAGAAGTGAGGGAAATGTTGCGTAAGACGCAAGAAGCCTTGAATCAAGCCTAGGTGGAAAACCCGAAAATATCTGAAGAGGCTCGTCAACTGTCCGCCGATGCCAAGACGGCCAAAGGGTCCCTAGAATCTGTGCGCAAAGAGTTGGAGTCCGCCAAGAGCACCCGCACTCCCAGAAGGCGTAACTTGGAAAGCATACCCCTGATGGGAGATTTGGAAGAAGAGAAATCCATCAGCTCCGAGTCTGACACGGAAATGTGGGAAGAGCCGCGGAACCAAGAAAGGGATAAGAGTGCTGAAGCGAACTCGGATCTCGGGAATCAGAAAATGGCGGACTAGCGTTGCAGTGGTTGATTAACCTGAAGCCAGCTTCCATCGCGAACTTCTCCACCTTGGTGAACAAGTTCTACCAGCAGTTTGCTAGTAGCCGAACCTTGAAGAAACAGTCAAGCGACCTGTATCGCCTCATCCAAAAGACTGGTGAATCCACCAGGGATTTCCTAGATCGGTTTACCAAAGAGATGATCCATATTCCGAACCTGGATCTGCTAACAGCTATTGAAGCCTTCCGAAGGGTAGTAACTTATAATTCTCTATTATATTATGAACTAACCCGTTATCCATGTCAAACTTTTGATGAAGTGCAGTCAAGAGCCCTGGCAGAAGTTCGAGTCGAAGAAGACGAGGTAGGGAGGAATGGTCCCAGAGTTGAACGAAGGGCGGACTCTTTCCGAGGAGGATGGAGACACCAGCCCTACCCGAAGAAGGACCAYGCCTCCTCCAGCCGACCACAGGTACAAAATGTTTCTTCTGATGTGCAGGATACAGGTTCCCCGAAGGAGCGTCAGGAGTATCCACCTTTGTCTAGCTACTGTTTCTGCGTAGATGAAGCCAGAGTCGTAGACGCTTTGAAAGAAATCGGTCAAGGAGTCAGGTGGCCTAGAAAGTCGGAGCGCCTAAATGAGTTGAAAGACAAGTCCAAGTGGTGCAGGTATCATAACGATCATGGTCACCATACTGAAGATTYCAAGGCTCTGAGGAAAGAAGTAGCTTTGCAGCTGAAGAAGGGAATGCTAGATCACCTCTTGGACCAAAAGGGTAAAGGAGTTGAAAATCCAAAGCAAGACAAATCATGTGGGCCCCTACCACCTCCCGCCAACGCGAAAGTGATCAATGTGATTTGCGGCGGGTCCGAGATATGCGGTCTCACCTATTCTGCTGCTAAGAGGTTCGTCATAAGCGCCACTATGAACCACATCGTGCCAGGAAGACCGATGTCCGAGCAAGAAAAGAAGCTACGTGGTATGGCAATCACCTTCGACGGAGGTGACCTAGAAGGGGCTAAGCACCATGACAGCCTTGTTATTTCATTGTACGTGAGCAATTTCTGTATGAAGAGGGTGCTAGTAGATAATGGAAGTTCAGCCAACATCATCTTCAAGAAGGCATTCCTAGAAATGGGGTTGCAAGAGACTAATATCGTAAYGAATCCGAGAGCCCTTGTCGGGTTCAGTYYAGAAACTCAATATACTCTTGGAGAATTCACGTTAGCCACCTGGGCCAAAGGCYTAAACATCACTGCTAAATTCAACGTCGTAGATTGCCCTTCAGCTTACAATATCATCTTGGGCACCCCATGGCTGCATAAAATGAAGGCGGTCCCATCCACCTASCATCAAGTCCAGAAGTTCCCATCCCCCTGGGGAGGCCTCACCATTGAAGGAGAACGAAAAACCGCAAGAGAATGCTACAACGAGAACATGAAGCCGACGGCTAATTCCATCTAGCAATCATAGCTTGGATGGGCACCACCTAAGCCAGAAGAATGCCAACTAGATGAAGTGGTGCTCAACCCAGCAAAACCGGATCGAGTGGTACAAGTTGGAGCCAACCTATCACTTGAACAAAGGAACAACATCATAGAATTCCTCAAAGCAAACGAAGATTGCTTCGCCTGGTCGCACGAAGATATAATTGGCATTGACCCAGAAATCATCACACACAAGCTTAATTTAGATCCATCCGTGAAACCTGTTAAGCAAAAGCGAAGGAAGTTCGCACCTGAAAGGAACCAGAACATCAACGAAGAGGTCCAAAAGTTYTTGGAAACCGGGAACTCCGCGAGGTGAAGTACCCTGAATGGTTGGCAAACGTCGTCGTTGTAAGCAAGAAAAATGGGAAGTGAAGGGTATGTATCGATTTCACCAACCTGAACAAGGCGTGCCCCAAAGACCCTTTTCCGTTGCCCCACATCGATGCTATGGTAAATGCCACAGCTGGACATGAAATGCTGACATTCCTASACGCATATTCAGGGTARAACCAAATCCTGATGCATCCTGAAGACCAAAACAAGACCGCGTTCGTAACTGACAAGGGCGTGTATTGCTATAAAGTTATGCCATTCGGGTTGAAGAACGRAGGAGCTACGTACCAGAGACTTGTGAACAAGATGTTCCAGGATCAACTAGGTGAAACCATGGAGGTATACKTTGACGATATGCTAGTGAAGTCGAAGTTGTCAACCAACCACGTTGCGCACCTGCAACGTATATTCTAGGTAATCCGAAAACACAGAATGAAATTGAATCCAACTAAATGTTCCTTCGGAGTCCATGCAGGTAAATTCCTAGGCTATATCGTCACACAGAGTGGGATTGAAGCATGCCCGGATCAA
>SNQN01008031.1:0-14692 GCA_008642245.1 Bassia scoparia | reverse complement strand
AGCAAATCACTCTTAGATGCAGAAACGCGATACTCTTCTTTAGAAAAACTAGTTCTAGCCCTCGTAACTGCATCTAAGAAGTTGAGGCATTTTATTGAATCCCACCCTGTAGTGGTAATGACTAACTATCCTGTGAAGGCTGTACTCAGGAAACTCGAACTGTCCGGACGAATGGCCAAGTGGGAAATATCACTAAGCAGCTTCAACATAAGGTACCACCCGCGAACAGTAATCAAATCTCAAACCCTTGCAGATTTTGTGGCAGACTTCAGTCCTGACCTAGAAAAGAAAGCTGAAGCTGAAGACGCACAGGTAAACCAGGTAACAGGTAAGGGCACTTGAGACCTATACGTAAACGGATCATCCAACTTCAGGGGAGCCGGCCTAGGTATAGTCCTGAAGTCGCCACAGGGGACAAGATAGTCCAAGCTGTCACTTGCAATTTTAAAGCCACTAACAACGAAGCAGAGTATTAAGCTTTGATTGCAGGTATGACATTAGCCAAGGATCTTGGAGCAACAGAGCTGAACGCGTATTGCGATAGTCTGCTCGTAGCTAGCCAGGTGAACGGAGAATTCACAGCCAAAGATTCCAAGATGGCAGCCTACCTGGAGGTTGCAAAAACCAAAGCATTTGAGTTCTCTTCATTCAAAATCACCCAGATTCCAAGAGATCAAAACTCGCAAGCTGACACATTGGCCAACCTAGGATCCGCCCTCAGAAAGTCCAGATTCACATCCGTACCGGTAGCTCATCTGATCAACCCGGCGAAAGAGCACGTCCTAAGCACATCGCCAACCGAAGCTGGCAGTTGGACGAAACCCATCCTGGAGTACTTGATAGATGATACCTTACCGGAAAACAAGCTGGAAGCACGGAAGCTGAGATTGAAAGCATCCATATATTCAGTCATTCATGGAGTTCTATTAAAAAAATCCACTAAGGGGCTCACGCAAAAGTGCCTAACCGAGGACGAATGGCCAAAGATCCTCCAAGAATTCCACGACGGCGAATGCGGAGCACATGCTGCAGGAAGGTCACTAGCCAACAAGATACTCACCTACGGCTACTACTGGCATTCCATCCGGAAGAATGCACACGATTACGCGAAGAGATGCCCTTAATGTCAGAAAATGAACACATGAATCATAAACCTGCAGAACAGCTACATCCTCACCTAACCCCATGGCCTTTCATGAGGTGGGGAATGGATATCGTGGGCAAACTGCCCCAAGCCCCGGGACAACGCGTATACATGCTCACCATGACACATTAGTTTTCCAAATGGATCGAAGCCGAAGCATTCAGCCAGATCCGAGACAAAGAAGTCATCCACTTCATCCGGACCAACATCATCTACAGGTTCGGAATCCCATCAGAGATCATCTGCGAAAACGGCTCGCAGTTCATAAGTGACAAAACCCGCAGCTTCTGCCAAGAATGGAACATCACGCTTATGATGACCACTCCCAAATACCCCCAGGCTAACGGATTGGCAGAATCCAACAACAAGCTCATCATCAACGATATCAAGCGTAGGTTAGAAGTAGCCAAAGGTAGATGGACGGAAGAGCTACACAGAATACTTTGGGCCAACAGGACCACTCCTAGGACGTCCATAGGGCATACCCCGTTCTCCCTTGTTTACGGGTGCGAAGCTGTCATCCCAGCAGAAATACATACACCTTCCGCCAGATACGGCTTAATCACACTTGATGATAATGACCTAGAACTAGCCAGAGACCTGGACACAATCGAGGAACTCAAAGACGATGCCCTCATACGCATGGTAACATACCAAGGCATAGTAACTAGGATTTTCAACAAGAACGTAAAAGCAAAGGTGTTCAAACCCGGTGATTGGGTCCTACGTAAAGTCTTCGCTAATACCCAGGAACCTAACGCAGGCAAGCTAGGTACCCAGAGGGAAGGACCATACCAGGTCGAAAGAGTCGTAGGCAACGGAGCATACCGCTTGATCACCCCCGAAGYCGTCCCAGTTCAACGAAGCTGGAACGCGACCAATCTAAAACTGTACTACTTCTAGTTCACACGTAAGTATTTACCACGTTAATGCCTTGAATTTCATATACAGAACACTAAGCTAACTTGGTAATCTGTAGGGGCTCTAACGCCAGGTTCAACGAGGCTTTGACGCCAGGTTCAACGAGGTTCCAACACTAGGTTCAGAGGCTTTAGACGCCAGTTTTACGAGCTATCTACAGATATCATGAAGCTATAACGCCCAGTCAAAGGGCGTTACAGTCGATCAGATTCCAATACAACCGAGAGTAGACTAGGCCACACAGACCCCTCAGCGTGTATAGCGTGCGCGCGCGGCTTGGTACTACATCGAGTGCTTTATGCGTAGGGCTTGAGCCACGGATCCCGCCTGAGGCGGTTTGGGTAGTTTGTCGATATAAGGGGAATCAGCCATACCGCATAAAGGTTATTCACGACGCCCAACATTAGTTGCCAATTAATGGCCCACGTTCTGCATCCCAGTAACGTTCGTAGGGTCGAAGGCATGCTACGAACAGATCTGTAACCACTTCCCCGCATGTGCGCCTCTACTCCAGTCTCATATGCAATTCCTTCATTACGGTCATGATGCCATAACTTACGTTTATTAGCACACTTAGAGCGTCTAACCCCTACAATGAAACTTACTACATCAAAGTGTGTTTACTATTATGCACATGAGACCGTACCTAACTAGAAATTGTAGACATTGTATATCAAGTATTAAAACAGGTGCCTAACAACCCGGTTGTCCATATGTGTATCTGACTTAATGATTCACAAAATTTCCCGGTCTTTGTGTAGTTCAAAATATATACAAACATTATACACAATGCAATATGAGTATTATGAACTTCAAATATATATATCAAACTCATCTTACCCTATCTGCAACAAAACAAAAGGGTTAGTTGTAAACGAATCGAAACGACTCTTCCGCCTTGCATCGCCTATATAAGGACACATAAAACAAATGTAGTTCATGATGAAACTCGAGAGCAATAATCTTTGCTTGAAGCTATACAAGGCAATGTTAGTAATACAAGATAGAAGCTATTATAATAAGCGTGAACGAAAACGACATTAGAAGCATAACAATAATCCCACAATTTACAATGAGATCAAATCGGTTATCTACATTGTGAAAATTACATTTAAAACTCATAATATGGTTAATCAAGTAAAAGAAAGTGAAAGAGAGTCTATTTGGTGGTAATCTCAGATATACAACCTAGATTTTCGCTTGTTGATTCGAAGAGAATCCGATTGCTTTTGAATTCAAAAAACGATTGTTTAGGTGTTTGAGAAGAGGAGAGAGAGAGACGTTGTCTCCGGGATTGTGTGTGTTCGGAATAGCAAGCAGGCACGTTATTATAACGGGACAAACACAAACTAAGGTATATACGCTCATTGGGAGCGTATATACGCTATGGTGAGCGTATATACGCCCTTGAGCTATATACGTTTTGCCTTAATTCTTGAAATTTTTGATTCTCTCCGATTTATTTCTCGTGATTTTCCCTTTGATTCGACGCACCTAGACACCCTTGCTCTCCAAGCAAGGAGTTTTAGATTTCTAGAAGTTCCACGTATTTCAGTATTTTTTGCGTTTGTTTCTTTGTATTTTCTGCGTATAAAACTTATAAAATCATAGAAAAAATGTAGAAAAATCAGAAAAATAATCTAAAAATACTGGTAGCCTCAGAAAAATGTGAAGAGTGGATGAAAAGTGGAAATTATGAGATCCCAATATAAATTATTTAAAAAATCTAAAAATAGAAAAGAAAACCTAAAAATAGAAATAATAAAATAAATAAGAAAATGTTTTTGCCCCTTTTATTTCCTTTGCTCAATGGTTCCGAGTATGCCATCACGTATTTCCAACTGTATTGTGAGTTCAAAGCATCTTTTCTAAGTCGAAACAATCGCGAGAGCCGGTATGTTTTCATCACTGATTACTCTTTTGGGAGACATTTTTAGGGTCTACAGAGCAGCCCCCACTTTTGATGAGTTGCAAGATGATAGTCTCGTAAGACGCAAAGTCAAAGTTATTCGTTCGGACGGAGGCAACTCAAGACGTTCTGCGACCTTGCATTACCCTTGTTTCCCGTACTACAAAACAAAGGTTAGGTTTACTTGTTACGCAGCGCCCCATGCGGTTGTATGCCCTTGAGAATCGCACTGTCCTCGGCGGCTTTAACTACACACACACAGACTGGCTATACTTAGGAGATGTAGCATGACGAACTTCCTGTAGCGGGAGAAGTTTCCAAACCCGAGGATGTGCTCGACGAATTCTTGTAGCGGAGAGAAGATTCCAAGCACCGAAGAATATAATTGTGATCATGTAGCGGAGAGATCGTCAGCCCGAAGGTGTGCATATTATGGAATTTCTGGTGCGAGGAGAAATTCCAACCCCGAAGTGTGCAAAGGAGCTGTTGTGTGAGGAAGCCCCCACTTTGACTGAGTCTGAAGAGACGAAAAATCTCGTAAGCGGACAGTCAAAAGTATTTGATTTGGGACGAGAGGAGCAACTCAAGACGCTTCTGTAACCCTGAGTCACCCTTTTCGCCGGTACCTGCAAAACAAGGTTAGTTTTACCTGTACGCGCCCTATGCGGCTTTATGCCCTTGAAGCGCCTGGATCCCTCGGGCTGCTTTTCCCTACGCAACTGCACCATGGCTTTTCAGGAGAAAATGAGGCATGATACCTTCGGAAGCGCTCTCGTTCCTCAGTTGCTGTTTCCTACGCTAACCTTGGCTTTGGCGAAAAGAAAAATGTGTAGATGCTTCCCTACGGACTGACCTTGCTTTTCGGGAGGAGTAAGCAAGTTCCGTCGGACGCCTCGTTCCTTGCGAACTTTCCCCTTACGGCTGACCTTAAGCTTTCGGGAGAGTTGATGTATGTGCCTTCCCTACGGTGCCTTGCTTTTCGGAAGACTAATGTAGTCCGTCGGAGCGCCTCGTTCGCTTCGTAATAATATACCACATAACAGACTACACATTTGCTTTCGGGGAAAGTTGTGTGTCAGCAACAATCGCTATTAGCGATTGAACTGCCGAATATAGCAATTGTGAGTTGATGATATGAATTCCTTCGGAACGCCATAGTTCCTCAAGAAAACTTCGCCTACGCGCTGACCTTGGCTTTTCAGGACGAATGTTGCGCGTGCACAATATCGCGGAGCTATAGCGATAGTATGCCGTATAGGCGTGTTGCAGGCAATGATGTAAATCCTAGCCTACGTGTTATTTAGGTGAAATAGACAATTGATGTGCAATTGCTTGTAAGTGTTTTGTGCAGGATGCATAATGCATGATGATGTATGTAACTCAAATCGCAAGATGCTTGAAGTATGCAATGCCTATATACGCAATGTAATCCATACTATTATTAATCAATGCATTGAAATGACCAAGGGAATGACCAATGGTAAGATGCTTTTGGATGCGGATGAGCCGTCTCAACCACCCATTCGAGATGGTGTGCTTGTGCTTGCAAGTGAGCCTCCCACCCATGGGGTCGTCGTGTTTGGGAATGCTTCATTTGTGTTGCGTTTTCTAGGTGAGCCCCCAGCTTGATGAGGTTTGGGGAAGGGCTGTGAAGTGAAGGAAGCTATGAGTTTGCTTACTGTTTTGTGGTCATGGTAATAGTAAGAATGAGGATGTGATGCGCCAAATCAGTAACATTGAGCTGAATGCTGGCATGAGGAAGAACATGAGAGATGCCCTGCAATGTGATGCTTAGAAATGCCTGATGATGCTGCAGAGTGAAACTAAGTATGGTGAGAGGCCCCTTTAGGGTATAGAAAATACTAGAGGCATAAGAAGGCATTCAGGCAAAATCATGAATTGACTAAGGTAAGTGAATGGGGATTGATTGGTTGGCTAGGATGATGTAGGTTTCAAACATCGAGTCTATGTCGGGTTCATACACTAGGATTTGCGCTTCTGACTTTATAAGGAATCAAACTATATGATGACCTCAGAATGTTATGATTATTGAGTCGTGACCTCGAGGAAGGGCTTACCTACGTCTTTCTGGAATCAGACTCGTCGTAGTTCTCGTGATGATTGGACAATTGCCTCGTGTGAGAGGCTTTTGTGGTTGTATGTGAGCTTTGTTAGGTGAAAAAGGCTCGATGATCACGAAGTGACCCACGGTGCGCGTTGCTTTTTAAGGACTATTTGCTTTTGTGTTTAATTGGGCTTGAACTTTGGATTTGGCTTGATTTGACAATTGATTTGCATTTGTGATGACTCAGACACATATTAGTATTTTTGCTTTTTGCCCATTTTATTCATTCTTCTTTTTTTCTTTTCACATGTCTTTCCTACGCACGTTTGGTCCAAGGGATTAGCAGATGTGGTGATGAAAGAAAATAGTGAATGATAGATATTATAGCTCAAGGTTGCAAGGATTTGTTGATGAGGAATGGAGGAGAGTGTTTTGTGATGACATATGAAAGAAGCCCTCTCTTGCAATGTCCAATTGATGTGGCGATCATTATTTGATTCACATATAAATTAACACAACTATATGAGGCTAAAGAAAATGAGAAAAAAGAAACTTTATAAAAACAAAGATTATTACATAGAGGCTATGCCAGAACTTAATCCTAAACCTATGATATGGAGACTCGAATGAAAAGAAATGATACATATTAGGAAAGGACCTCCCGACTCGATCCTAAAGCTAAGACTCCAACTGACTCATGTGAATTGAGAGATCCTTCTCTATTCCAACCCAATGTCATTAGACCTTTGCGAATGGGTAAGCCTCGATACTTTGAGATGATCTTTGTATTCTGCTGGAGCATAGAATAAGCTATAGACCATCATCTTGCTTCAGTAAGAGCGGAGACTATAGGTCAGCATAACCCTAAGTCTCCATCTAGTAGATAGGTGGTGAACCCTCGTTCTCGTCACTGGTTAGATTTCAAGCTTACGGAAGCGAGTTTGTCTGATGTTACCCTGTATCTTGCATGGAATGCTGGATGAGTACTATCAACACAAGTAGCTATTTCTTTCTCAGGAAGTGAAAAAACACTTCTGACATATCGGTTCCAGGAAAGGAAAGCCATTGAGAAACAACGGCAGAAGTCAATCCCTTTAAGTCGCCATGGGGTCTTAAATCCCTTTATATGTGAATCGAGGGTCATCAGGTGGCTGAACTTGGGTATGTCTTCGCTTGGAAATCCATTCGGCAGTATGTTGCAAGTTTGCGGTCAAGAGGAGTTGGTGTCTCTCGGTAGAGGTAGGGTTGCGTGCTTTGGCATTGCCTTTCCAAACAGCTTGTCCGAAGTGCAGAGGTCAACTCCTTGTCTTCAGCTTCAGCTGTTTGGAACTTGCTCGGCAAGCTTTTGGAGCTTTTCTTGTTGTGAGCCATTTTGTGGTGAGGGCTGATGGAGGATATTAGGTTATAGAGAAACTGAGGATGATGCTCAAACTCTTTGGGTCGAGCAAGTTGCTATTGGAGCGGCTTTCCCCTGTTTCAAAGAAATAAACCCTTATTGAACTTCCTTAGTCATATTGAATGTATGAATGCAGTGCAATGCATGTCCTCATTCCAGATGGTCATCTTTTCCTAGATGATGTATGAATGCAAGTGCCTTTCGTTTTTGATTTTTTTTCTCTTTTATTTTTGTTTGTTTTTTTTCTTTCTTTTTTTTTTTTTTAAAGAACACCAACCGACATGGGAATGTATGCATATGTCCTATGTGTTAAGTCACAACAGCTAAGGTCGAAGCCATATGATATAACGTAAGGTCATACCTAATCGTGAACTTAAACAACTGGTATTTGTGATTAGGTCTACGGAACTGCCTTTACAATCGCTAGGACCCCATAAGAAACATATATACAAGAACGTGATAACAGCAACTCTATGGTCGGTAACTAGTGAGTCAGAAGTACTACACAGCAAGGGCAGAGCTTGTCCGTTCTCACCACTACTACAATTACGTAGCATGCCAGATAACCCCTTATGACACAACGCATCGTAACACGTGCCACACACGCCAAGTAGGCGGTGACTTGCCTTACCTGCGATCAATAACCACATGCAAGCCAAGGTTGTATCCCCTTATGTTAGTCTCGACCGCATTTGACACATGCTCATAGTGAGACAAGGAGCCTAAGGCTGTGACCTTATTCGAAAAGGTCCCATCCAAATGCAAAATCCATAAACGTGGATGAGATTGACGCTTTTCAAGTCTTTCCACTTCACCTAACGGTGATTCTCCCAGTGAAGTCGCCATTGAGACGTGCGCCGCGGCCGCTCAGCGTTTTAGCGGACTCGCGGCGCGGCCCTAAAAAGGTACTACATCGAGGTGCTTTTTGTGTGCGCTTGAGCCACGGATCCCGCACGTGAGTAGCGTGGCCGAGTAGTGTTGTCGTATAAGGGATCGCCCACCGATATATAATAAGTATTCACGACGCGCGCAAACGTTGTGCAACATTAATGCCTAACGTCTATACTATAACCAGTTCCGGTGGGTTTTACCGGGGACTAGTGGTACGACATCAGATCTGTAACCCAATTTCCCCGCATGATTGACAGCCTCTACTCGTCTCATTTGCACATTCCATCATACAACGGTTATTGAATTGCACATACACTTACGTTTTTAGCACCTTAGAGCGTTATAAACTCTAATCATGATTACTACAAAAGTGTGTTCACTTATGCACAAAGACTACAACTAAAATTGTACCACTTATGTATTAACATTTAAAACGTTGCTAAAAACCGATTACATAGTATAATCTGAACCTTTAAGTGATTCACAAATTTCCAAAAGTCTTTGTTTAGCAAAAATATACACAATATTACAACTAATTGCAATATGAGTTATATGACTTCAAAATATATATACAAACTCTCTACGCCTAAATTTCGCAAACAAAACAAAAGTGTATAGTTTGAAACGAATCGAAACGAATCTTCCGCCTTGATCGCTATCATAAAGCACATAAAACCAATGTTTAGTCATGATGGAAAACGAGAGCAATGAATCTTTCGCCTGAATCGCTATACAAGATAAGAACAGTAGTATACAATACAATAATAATAATAACAGTAGTGAACGAAAACGAATAGAAGCTCATCAAACAATAATCCTACAATATTTACAGTGTAGGGCCTTCCCCGCCCCACCTTTAGGGGTGGCGTGACCTCAGCTCAGTATACATAGAGTTAGCCATAGAGAAATTCCGCATGTAGATGCAGTTGGTGTGCGAATTGAGGCATCGCCACCTGCCATATATAGATAGTTATTCTACAGAACCGCCCGAACATTGGCTGCCACTAGTGGCCCACAATAGGTCCGAGTAACCAAAGTGTGGGTTCGAGGGACATTTAGTTGGTACAAAAGATCTGCTAACCCAATTCGCCGATTGTAGCGGCCACTACTCGTACATACATTGAGTTATCCAATAATCATAACAATTGGAATCAAAGGCCTATTGCATTTGACTTCTATGAAGCGCACCAATTACTGGTGGGTCTCTATGCTTAGACAAACAATGACGTCTCCTACACAGGACAACGGCAGATCACTTTGATTGTTTAAATCAATGTTATAAGTGCTTAGAAATCGCGCTCGTCCATATACACATTTAAGACAATGCGATTAAATTCCGGTCTGTGTTTAAACACTCATTACTAAGTTTGATAGAAAATATATACCAGGATGAAACAAAGGTAGTAGCATAAATATTCTATGTGTGTCCCTCCTCACCCTTGTCCTGCAAACAATCAAATATGTCTAGAATAAAATCCAAAGGAATCGCCCTTCGATTTGAATTGCTATTGAGACACAACAACGCACATAAAACAGTTTAGTATTGACAATAAACAATAGTATCAATAATGAATGACACAACAAAAACCATGAAACATTGAAAACATTAATAAAATCCACATATTTACATAACGATTCAAAAGTGAGTTTCTACATTTTTTATTGAATTAAAACTTCTAACAATAGTTTAATCATATTTAATAGAGACAAAGGAATTAAAAAAGAGGAAAGAGAGTGTTTTGGGAGTAATTCTCAGATATATACCCTTATTTCGCTGTTGAGTCGAAAGGAACGATGCTTTGAATTTAGACGAGTGTGTTTGAATATTTGATGAGACTGGAATAGATCTTTTCTTGAAGACTATGTATAAGATAGTGAGTGTCGATATAAAGTCGTTATGTCCGGAGCGAAGTCCGTATGAAATCGTGTGTGAAAAGTCTGATCCACGTATCCGGACTGAGCAACAGCGGGATTATAATACTAGCACGAGGCAATCTTCGAGCCAAGGAAACCTCGTATATACGCGCATGTGCGTATAACGCTGCCTTTCCTGCGTATATCCTTCACGCTATATAGCAGCTTTACTCACTTTTCCTAGAATTTGGCAAGTTCGTTATGGCCATTAGCTGCGTTTATGCTCCTGACCAGCGTATATCGCATAACATATCTGACTATTCACGCTAACTTTTCGTTATATATTTCCAAAAACCTCGAAATATTTTGATTTCCTCCGATTTTATTCGTGATTTCCCTTGATCGACGCACCTAGACACCCTTGCTCCCAAACAAGGAGTTTGAATGTTCTAGAGGTTCCACGTATTTCCGGAGTATTTTCTAATTATTTCATTGTATTTTTTTGCTATTCTGCGTTTATTTAAACATGGCAAAATTCTAGAAAATCATAGAAAAATCAGAAAAAATAATTTTTAAAAATACTCGATTCAAAAAAATGTGACGAACCTGATGGAAAACAAAAAGCATGAGAATCGCCAGCGAAACTTGTTTGAACTTTGAGTTTATCGAGAAAACCGAAAGAAATGATTTTTTCCTTGTCTTTGACACTTGCCATAGTCCGATATGACCTCACGTTATTTCCAACTTTTGTGAGTTCAACAAAGCATCCTTTCTGCAGTCGAAACAAACGCGGACGCGTATGTTTCATCACGATACTCATTTGGGGAGACACATTTTCAGTGGTGTCTACAGAGCCCCCACTTTGGACTTGAGTCTGGAGAGACGTAAGTCACGTAAGACTTAAAGTCAAAGTATTCATTCGGGACGGAGAGCAACTCAAGAGTCTGGACCCTGAGTTACCCTTCTTTTTCCCGTACCTGCAAACAAAGGTTAGTTTTACCTGTAGCCTTGTCCCATGCGTTTTGATGTTGGCTTGTATGTGTCTGAGTCCTTGAGCGGTCATTTCCCGTTCGGCCTGACTGGGAGAAAGATGCAGGCGCGTCCCAGTTTTCCGAAGAAGAAGAAATGAGCATTGATTTGAAAATGATAGTCCTAAATCAGGATTAAGGACTACCCTGTGAAAATAGTTCTGTTTTTATGTCTAGCGAAATTTGTATGCAATGTTACTTGTACTTTTGACCTGAATTGGAAGAGATTCAAGAGTCATTGATTTAAGAGTCTTTGAATTTGGAAGGCCTTGTCTAGGTTCTGTTCTAGACATGATTTGAGAGAGTCATTGAATGAAAGGGCCTTTGTCTAGTCTGGTTCTAGACTGATTGAAGAGTCTTTGAATTTGAAGGGCCTTGGTCTAGGTCTGGTCTGGACATGTTTGAAAGTGTCTTTCTAGGTCTGGGATCTAGACATGATTTTGAATGAGCCTTTGATTTGGAAGGTCTAGTCTAGTGCTGGTTAGACGATGATTTGGAGAGTCTTTGAATTTGTCGATTAGAATGCTCTTGAAAAGTAACTTAAGAAAAAGGTGACATATGGACGTGACTTGACTTAACATTGGCGAGACAGTGACTTTGATTGGAAAGAGACACGTCCAAGAAGTGACTTTTAGGATTTCCACTTGATAGCAATCGACTTGAACACGTAATTAGGGCCTGAAAGACAAGGAGAGTCCCCCAACTGGAAATTAGGAGCCATATGACAACGAGCACTCCCAGCGAGACTTGAGACAACGTGGTTACGGCTTAGATCAACAAGGGAAGGTGGATGGATTGTTGGATGAGTTCGCCAATAAGATGTTACTAACCCAAAGGTCAGGTCTTACTCTTTGGATTGATCAATGAGTCCTTGTAAGGTGACCAAAGAAATAGGCTATGTCTCGAGAAATAAAAAGGGTCAATTTTGTGACTAAGGGTCAAAGATTTGTGGCTAGATACGGAGTAGCCAATGATGGTTGGTTCAAACATGAGTCTATGGTCAGGCTTCTAAACTGGCAAAACCTTATTCAAAATTCTTAGCAAGTCAAAGCACTCAAAGGCCTCAAATAATTTTATTGTTAATGGCGGTCGAACCTCGAGAAGAGGCTTCCTACGATCCTTTACGGAATCAACCACCGTAGTTCTGATGATGATTTGACAATGCCTCGTTGTGAAGGCTTTTGTGGTTGTAATTGTGAGGCATGTGGTTTGAGGGTTGAAAAAGGCATTGATGTTATAAGTGACCCACAGTACGCCAGTGTGCTTTTATAACTTTTGCTTTTTGTTTGAACTTTGATTTTGAACATTGATTGCATTTTGAAGACTTTATTGAAACTTTGATTTTTGCTTTTTTTTTTTCTTGCCCATGTTACTTTTTTTTCTTTCTTTTTTTGCACGTTGTCTTTTCCACGCACCCGTTTGTCCAAAAAGGGTCAGGTAGATGTGGGTGATGAAAGAAAGAAGGCTAAATGATAGTGTTTGTGGGCTCAACAGTGCTTGCAAGGGATTTGATTTTGATGTACAAGGGAATGGAAGGGAGGGATCATTTTGGAGCTGTGAAAGAAGGCCTCTCTTGGGCCATTGTTCAAATTAAATAATTAAATCAGTATTAAGATTAAACCAAATTGGCATGAGTGTTGAGGACTTGCATAGAATTAGAAAATAATATTGCCAAAACAATGAATCATTTTATTAATGAAAAACTGAAAACATACATGCTTATTATTAAAAGACTACATAGACTCAAAGACAGTGAATTAAAGATAAATAGCTTTGACTAGACTCTATGACTCAATCTGGAGAAGACCGCGCAAATCATTACCCACGCCTTGGGGTGACTCATGGTTTAGCAAGGGGTTGGTTTGGATGTTGATCTTATTCTTTCGCCGTTGGATGGTAACTGGGAGCGACCATCTTCAACCATGTCTTTGAATCCGTGTGCTTCAAAACGATGCAATTCTCAGTGGTTGTGACCCCTTCCTTGCGTGAAACTTGCACATAGGGCATTGGGATTCCAATCTAGATTTTATCTTCTAAGTGTCTGGAGTGGTCCAATAGGAAGCAAAGTGCACCTTTTGCAGTTAAGTCTATCAAAGGCCTGCCATATCTTCCAATTGGGGAAGAGAAATGTCGTTGGTGGTCCTCGAGGCTGTTGTTGAAAGAGCTGGGATGGTTAGAAGAGTTGTCATTTAATGTGGCTGACTTGATCAGTGTTTGGAAAAAGAGGAGCCACCTTTCTTGTTAAAGCCCCCCACCGTTACCCTTTAGACTTCTGGCTTGAACATCTTCCTCAACTAGGGAGGCCAACCTTGTAGAGCCCAGTAAATGATCAATGGGTTGAAACTTGAGATGGCTCTCGATACTTTCGGGCTGTGAAGGTTCTTGATGACCATGCGAACTTGATCTTCCTTATTCGGTCCATTGTGCATTTGAGCGGCTTTCTCCTCCATCTATTTAAGAAAGTAGTAGAATTTTTCTCTCTACCTTGCTTGGTGGCCTCTAGTTCACGGGACCGACAGGAAGCTGGGAAGGTACCTGTTACTGCTTTAAGGGAACTCGTGTTTGATATGATTCCCAATCATCGAGCTTGCTGATTCAGGTCTTGAACCACCTGGATGGATGGGTGTCCAATAATAGGGACCACTGAAGTGAATACTCTTTGCTCATTCCTTTAAGGACCATGAGATAATTGAAAGTGCATTGTTTTTTGGGTCTTCAGTTCCCTTGAAACTTGGGCAAATCATGATGGACAAACTCTTAGGAAGTGGCCCTTAATCTCATAATCAACAACACGAGGCCCATTGAACTGAATTTTCGACTTTCTCGTTGACCACTCTTCCGTTGCTCCACCCGTTTTTTCGTCCCAGTCTTCGGAGGGAGGGTTTTGGTCTCAGTCTCGTCTTTCTTCCTCCCCGTCAGACTCGAAGAGTTTCTGGGTCCTCTTTTCTTTCAGCTTCCCAATGCTCTTTTCTTGGGATCAAGGCAGAGAATTCACAGACTCGAGCTTTTCTGCAAATGCGTTAAAGCTGTGTTCGATGTTTGCATGAAGTGTCTTGTGATCAGGAGCTGCGTCGGGTTTGGCTTCTTGTTACTCTTCTGGCTCCCCATAGACAAGTTGCGAGGTCGTTTGCTATCTTGGCTGAATCAAGAAATTACACTTTAGAAGAAAACCAGAAACAAAAGAATTGCCTACTGGAAAACTTTCTTAAGAACAACCTAAAACTCAGTCTGAGGTTCATGCGACTTTAAGGAACGAAACTCGAAGTTAGTAACTTGAATGGGCTAGAACCTAAATAATGATTTTAAGGTGCTAGACTCGGAGAAAGTTCATTCTAAGATGGCCTATTTCAGAATTAAGGAACCTTCTTAGACCTACGAGCACTTGAAATTGAATGGGCTACCTTGAATCAAAGTTTCTAGGGTTGAGTCTATGATCGAACCTAGTTCAATTTTAAGGTTCCTTTAATTGGATCTCTCTCTTTTT
>SNQN01008030.1:11253-30860 GCA_008642245.1 Bassia scoparia | reverse complement strand
TTTTCATTTTTCAACTAATATTAGTAAAAGGGAAATGGATTCAAAAAAAATATAAGAATTATTTTTTAAAAAAAAATCAATATAAGAACACATTTTGCAAAAAAAAAAAAAAAACTTATAAAACATGATTTTTGCCGGGAAATTTTTTTAACAAACTTTATTGTTTTAAAAAACCTTAATCTCAATCTTCTTTGCAAGATGAAACCTTTTATCATTGATGGTGAGTCGGTGASCCTTCATACAAAGCCCCCCCTAATACAACAATCCAAGACCTTCTACCACGCTGAAGCGTAGTGATTCAATGTCGAGAAAAGTTTCATCTCGCAAAGAAAATTGAGGTTAAAGTATTTAACAATAAACATTCTAAAAAAAATTCGCAAAAACTTTTAAAAGGTTTTTATTTTAGCAAATTTTCCTTTGAGAAATATTATTTAGTAAATAAAATAATTGAATATGATTTTTATTTTGTTTTTTATATATATATAAAAAAAGCCATAACCTCTTTGTTCTTTCTTTGTGCTAGTGAAATTTCCACCACAAATTCATTTATTGTGTTTCTTGACCAATTTTAACGTGACCACTTTGTATTGAATTTTAAAAGGAATTGACTTTGTAGTCAAACCATAATTTCTGTTCAAGACYATTTTTTAGAGTAGAAGTTGGAAAAATCATTGTTTAAAAAATTAGTGAAGTTATTATCACAGCATAAAATCACCTTCAATAATTTAACTTTTAGTTGAAGGTTCAACGTTACTTTGCTTGAAGAATGAAAGTAACAGGAAAAAAAAAGAAAAAGAATGAACGTAACAGTGTTTTTAGTCTACGGAGTAGTTTGCATAGCATTGTTAATTTGTTATATGAGCTAAGCTGTTTAATATTATTGAAAAGCAAGTCAACTTTCGTGTTTTAGGAATTTCCCTCCAAAGTAGCGTTAATTTAATGGTAAATTGTATTGTGCAATCAGTTGTACCTATGAGCGCACACCGGTCCAAGACCGGTTCGGATCGGAACGGTTGGGACCGAATATCGGAATCCTTGAGAAACGTGAAACAGATGGACTTGATTTGGTCTCGGTCCGATTTTGACCTGTTCGATCTATTTTGATTTTTGATTAAAAATTGAATTTCCCCTAAATTTAACAAATAATATATACTCTTAAATTGTTGTGTGCCAAATTACTATATTCCATACTCTTAAAATCTTAATTTAAATACACACACAAAATTAAAAACTTACAAGTTCACAAAATAATAATACAAACTCTTAAATTTGAAGTCATATTTAGAGTTGAATCGGGTTTTTGATCCGAAACGGTATTTTGGGTTAGATCGCCGAATTAAAAACCTGAAAAACTAAAATTTAAGATGAAGACGGATCGATTAGATTCGGTCGTACCCAGTCCGATCCAAAATAACAGACTGGATCGGAAATTGTGCATCTTAGTTATACCTGTTAGGTATAAACCACACTAATTTTAATTTCATTAGAAATAATTTTGTTTATTTGCAATAATATTTTCATATGTATACAAATAAAAAAATAATTTTGTTTATTCAATAATATCTTCATATGTAATCACAAATAAAAGAAGAAAATGAGTATTGGTTCTACACTAATCGTATGTATAATCAGTGATATCTTACACATGCTCAAGGAGTCAGGGTAGAGGTGATCAAAAAAGCCTGCCGCAAGTTCGGCCCGGTCTGAATTTTCATTTTTTGTCCGGTTTTGGCGATTATTTTAGACATTTTGTTAAAATTTGGGTCCGGTCCAAAAAGTCTGAAAAACCGCTAGCCCGACTTATTTTCCGGGTTTGAACACAAACTTTAGGTGCCGACCCGATTAAAGGGCTATATTTTAAGGCAACCGCGGCGAACCTGGCTCGCACATGATCACCTCTAAGTCAGGGTTAGTCTTCAAAGTGTTTCTTTTTTTAGTTTATAATAAAAGTGCATTTTTTTTCCTTGTATAACTTTCGATTTTTCTAAATATTTAATTTTTATTTTTCAACAAAATAAGTTCATAGTTAAATATCAGAATTAAGTTTTTTTCAACAAAAATAAGTTTAAACAAGTTCAATAAAAAAAAGTTGAACAAAATATGTTGTTTTGTTTTTTTGAGACATTATACGCGATTGCTTTGATTCTCTTCTGTTTTCTACGTGGTGGTTAGAACATTTATGTACAAGTAATATACAAAGTAACCCTAAACTTTTTAAAATTATACCTAGTGGCCCCCTTTTTTTGGAGGGGAGGCCTATAAGTCACTTAAATATGGTTACACATTACATCTATATTATGCAATTACTAACTACCCATGAGTTTATTATGCAATTTTTTATTTAAAAAAACCTAAAATTATAACCCTAAAATAATTATCTTAGTGATTAATACGCAAATTCTTAACAATGATGATGCCACTTCCAATCTTCACTGGTAACATTGTGGGTTCGAAAATTAAGCATTTTTTAAGGTTCTTCATTAAGGGCATTATTTTAAAAATTACAAATAAAATAGGGTGATAAGTCAGTAATTAAATAGTTAGAGGTGTGTTAGCCATATTTGAAGTGACATTAGGCCCCTTAATGTAATTAGCAAAAGTTAGGGTGATTTGATTTTTTTTTTTTTTTTTAATGTTAAAGTTAGGGTGATTTTGTGTATCACGTGGAAAAGTGAATAATTCAAGGTTACCACTTACCACTTACCACGTAGAACTTTTATCTTTTTTAATCATATCATTATACAATTTTCAACTGTTATATATAAAACAATGAAGAAAAAAGGATTTAAAAAATTTAATTAACTAGTCGTGTTACCAAAAAATTTTGGGTCATAACAAAGAAATTTAAGTCTTAATTGAACTGTTATTTTTTTTTTTGGCGAACAGTCTTGATCGAAATATGACCTCCCTAAAAATGACTGAAACCTAATAAGTATTAATCGATTGATATAATCCTAGTCACTCGATTTGACAAGTATAAATGTTTAAATTAGGAGAACGTTGGCATTTAAAATTTTAAATCTACCGGAAAACTTAGTTCAAGTCATGCACTCATGATTCATGAAGATTGAAGATACTCTTTGTACTGACCAAAAAAAAGAAAAAAAGAATATACTCTTTGTAAATCTAGAGTCTAACTGCTATGCTCGTAGTCAGTTGTGAGTTGTGACGTAATTTAACCTTGTGATTTTATGAAAATAGCAAAAACAAAGGACAACAGAATTTAACTGCTACTATTCATAGTCAGAAACAGAATTTAATGGAATGAAGGGGGAAGTAAAGACAAAACAACACGAGGGATAAGGAGGACAATCACGAATCTAAAATGGAATAAAATGTGGACCCCATAAAATAAGATTGTATGAAAAAGTGAAAAAATGTATTGATGTGGGTCAATTTTCACTGAAAATTTCGCAAATTAATTGAGCGTTTATGTTAACTAAAAGCTCGTCTATGGTAATTRAAGGGTCGTCAATGTTAATAAGAAGGATGTCTATGTTAATTTTATGTAGATACGTCAAGTCGTCAACGATGCGATTATACTCCTTATCCAATCAACGTGATATCTCTATCACCGAGGAAGTAACAGCATATCACTAGTATGAGATAAAGATGGTCACTCGCTCTTTTTATTAATTTTTTATTGAATTTTTCAAAGATAATAATGGAAAAAGAAATGAAAAGTTAAGGTGGGCCCAAGCTAAAACAAATTAAGAAAGAAAACTAGAGAAGTTAGAAATCACTTGCAAGGGAAGCATGGCTACCGGAAAATGCAGAAGCTACTGGCTACACTTCATAGTAATACTTATCGGAAATCTGAAAATACTCTGGCGTACAAATTTTGTGAAGGGCGTCTATGATAAATAAAATGGGATTTAGATTCAGTGAAGTTGGAAAAAACTCTACCGAATAGAGTTTGTGCACTATCAACCATTGATTAAAAAATCAATGGTTAATAATTTACATTCCTAAAATCTACATTATTTTTTTTCATTAAAATTTATCTCTTTTGTTTGTTATTCTAATCAATACAAACCTTTYATTTAAAATTGTATGYTTTATTTAAAAACTCTACTGGATCCAAATRCAATAAAATGATGTCCATGATTATTAGAAGGGTATCTAAGATAATTTAAAGGATGTCTATACGAGATCAAAGGATGTTCATACGACAACTCCTTGAAGGTCTCGAATTTGCCAGTCACATGTTCGCTGGTCAGGTTCTCGCCGATCACGTGTTCGCCTGTCAAAGATCCTGCTCCCCGGTCAAAGCTTGTGTTTGCCGGAATATAATCGCCAGTCAAAAATCCGGCATGTGAGTAACAGCGGTAAATATAATAGGGAAGGTTACTCTTTCACTCTCACTTTCCCAACTGAAATGACGTTTTTGCCCTAGTGAGTGACCTTTTTATCCCATCATTAGTGAAAAATGAAGGGAGTAGAACAGTAAGAGAAGCAATGGAGTTTAAAATTGATAAATAGAGTATTTTGTATGTCACCCAAAATCACACATCCGACTAATCTAGTTTCAAAATAATAAATAAATATTTGAATTCTAATTTTTTACACGATAAGGTAGATGATACACCGGTACCGATCCTATCTCAAGATACCAACACTATGAGGATGGGGAATAATTGGAGTAGCTCCACGCCTCCACTGAGCTACAACCATTACCTCTATTTGAACACTATTATATAAGTGAAAGGTGTAATATGCTACGCTACAATATTTACTTTCGTTTTTACGTTAACACAAGGGAGGGAGTATATTTGTAAGAGGTAAAATATTCAATTGTTATAAGTAAAACGCACTCATTTAAAACAGCACTCATAATTAACAAGATTCAAAGTTCTAAACTTGATGTATTTCGTAGTGGCAAATTATTCTATACAATCCCCTCTCCGTAGTACATATACATGTCCTTTTGAATTCAATGGCCCATAATAACAACTTACTAATCACTATTTATAAGGAAAATTTGATGTAAATAATCCCAACTTTCAACCATCTTCCTAAAATAATCCCAAATTCTGTTTTTTTTCAGAATAATTTCAACTTTAAGAGGAGTCTTCACAAATTAATCCAAACTCTTAATTTCTTATGCAGAACAAACCAAAAATGGTCTAATAAAAGCAATAAAAATGACACTTTGYATTATTTTGAYAAGACTACCCACAAAGTTGGGATTATTCATAAATAATCAAAAGTTGGGATTAATATGGGAAGATGAGTTAAAGTTGGGATTATTTTGATCAATTTCTCCTTTTTTTTAATTAGTATTAATAAATACAAAGAAGTATCAAAAAGTACAAATAAGACCTTGTTTTCGTGAACTTATTTCAATAAATTTCAGTAAAAATAAATCCAATTCAGTAGTAATAAATTTAATATAGTAAAAATAAGTTCAATCTTCGAGAAAAATTTGTTAAGGTTTAGTGAAAAAAAGTTTAGCTTAGTAAAAACAAGTTTAATTTAGTAGAAATAAAATTCAATTTAAGAAATTTCAATTGACGAGGACATGAACTAAGTATTGTACAAATAAGTATCAATAAGTTGTAATTAATTTAGACCGAAAGACAAAGATTTGGTCTACGACAGTGCATTCCTGTTGTGTTATAGATGTTAGCAAATAGGGTTGTCTCCGACCCCAACAATGAATACTTTCACATTAGTGGATTGATTGCAACCAAGCTCCGTTTGTTTTGACGGAAAACACTTTTCCGAAAATGATTTTCCTCCTCTTTTACTTTTCCTTGTTTGTTTTGGAAAAGGTGGAAAATCATTTCCCCAAAGGAGAAAATGTCACTTTGGAAAAGGAAATCATTTTCCTTTGTAGAGAAGGAATGCCACAATTCCTCCCCATTTCTTACATCTCCCTTATTCATTCCCCCACCCTTCCTTCATTTCTATTACTTTTTCATTTCCTTCATGAGTTTCCTCTAATCAAACAAACAAAGGAAAACTTTTTCCTAGAAAATGATTTTCCATGAAAATTGTTTTTCCCTAAAAATGATTTCCATGAAAATTGTTTTCCTTCAAAACAAACGGACCCAAATGTCTTAATAATTTGGAGTAAGCATTAGCATCTAAGGAACGCAAAATCATCTGAGCATAGTTGACGGGCATGTTTTTAATGAAAAATTGGTTAGGTGCTTTGTTAGTCTGTTATATAACCTTGTAATACATCAGTCGGAAAAACAAAAAAATTATACAAGTATATCTTAATTCTTGCTACATTCCAAATTACCAACACTYTCCTCAACCTGAAAATGATGAACAATGGCTGATCCTTGATCAATCTTTCAACACTGTTCTTTAAAATTGCATGACCAGATGCAAAATTAAAGCTAACAGAGAAAATAGATTCAGGTATCAATGTCGAGTAGACGGTGTGGGCTACTTGTAATTCTGAGAAGGCATTAACATTTACAATAGACACCTCGCGCTGTCTTCTTCAAGTATGTATGCTTGTAGTGCTGCTGTAAGTTCTCAATCTTAGTTTTTCTTTTCATAACAATCAGTCAATACATGAAGTAGGGAACGAAACTAAATCATGTGTCCAGCTGGGTTTCTGTTCCAAGATAGATAGGATGGATCTCCAATAGCCCTGCATAATTAGAGAACACTTGCAAGTTAAAAGTTACCCCAAAGTTGATTATTGTTACCCTAAAACTAGTTAATGTTGCTCTGAAGCCGACCGTCTCAAACAATACTTTTTGTTTGATTATGCATAAGATGTTAGTTTATAGTACATTCATGCTTAATAACCATGGAGTATTTCAACCAAATAACCATGGAGTATTTCAGATTGGAGGTAAGAGTTAATCGCTGGCGGATCCAATTCAGTGCACACTAGTGCACGTGCACCACCTAAATCCAAAAAAAACATAATAAAAAATACGAAGTTCAATTTTTTATTTTTTTTAAAAATAATAATATCAAAGAGACCGGTTATCCAACACCGGTCTCTTATATGCTAAAATATACTCCGTACTAAAGAGCACTAAATAGCACAATTACTTTTGTTTGGACTGTCTTAAAGTAAAAGAGATCGTTTTTTTTACATATAACTGGTTTCTTAGATGCAGATTTATAGTTTCACAGCGTGCTTTTTAAAGTAAAAGGGATCAGTTTTGTCCAACACTTGGTCTCTTAAGGTTTGTTTATTTCCTGCATTTTTAATAAATCTAAAGGAATACGTYCTCTTTTTTATGTGTAAGATGGATTGTATTACTTCCTTATTAATTTTGATTGAAATCAATTTGGTTATTATATAATTATTTATTTGTATAGTTTTTGGGTTAAAAACAAATTATGAACTAGACTCGAATTTTTTTAAAGAACCTTTACTAGTGATCAATAATTTGATGGTGACCCACTACATCGAGAATCCTGGATCCTGGATCCGCCACTGGAGTTAATATAGATTTCAGGGCATTTCTTTGTATAAATATATATATTTAAAAACCAAGCATGGCTAGGTTACTAGTATATTAACTAATACAGTACAMATTWATTTCTTTTCATTAAAAAAAACACGAAATTTGAGTAAAAAGATTAAAATCTCTATAGAGAGGTTACGATAACCACAAAACACCTCATGTTCTTTATCACAAAAACAGTTTTCACTCTTTCCCATGGGTTTACAATTAAGAAAAAGGTATATAATTGAATGCAAGCCACATTTCAGGAAGAAATTAAGCCAGAATAAAATGTTAAATTCATGAATGTCAATATTGCTGAGCCAACCAAAAGCGAAAATATAAAGAAAATTGTATAAACCATAGATTACTGACCTTGGCTTGATGATGTAGACCAGCATGAATCCTACAGCTAATGATAAGGACATCCCACCAACAGTAAGATATCCAATACCAAGGAAGTCGTTTTTTCCACCAATCCAACTCGTAGTAGACAGGACCAACCTCTTTTTGCCACCAAAACTATATGTGTTGTAGTTATTCTGTACAACCACTGATATATTCTGATTAGCCTCRAGATCCTGCTCTATCTTCCCATATAGCTTCCTGAATGTTGGAAGTGCTGCTGTTCTCATCCACACRATAAGATCTTCTTGTTCACTAAGCTGCAATAGAAACATTGTTGCATTATTAAGCAATTTATTCCATGATGCTGCGTGAAGTTAACGTAGGATGAGCACTAGGATCACATTTACTGTAAGAGCACTTTCCATAGTTTAGAAAACTAAAAGTTATTACGCTATATGAGAATGAATATTACAAGAATGAAAATGAGAATGAAAATTACAGGAATGCTGGAATTGAGCTTGGCGCCCCCAATAAGGCCTCCACTTTGAAAGTTTTTAGGATATATATCAGATCCAAACTTATGTGTACGATCACTCTCCCATGCTATATTTTTCTTGTTGACATTAAGCGACTTCGAATCCAAAGAAAAATGGTATGTATCATTGAACAAACTCCATGCAATAAGACCACAGGGTACGATAGGAGCTTTGTTAGGGCCTACAGTTTCTTCTGGTTCACAACCACTTGTCATTTGTTCCGCGTTCTTCTTTCTCAATTGTTTGTCATTTCTGCTTTTTACATATCTGGGGGGCAAAAAAAGAGATACATGATTCATATGAAGTTATGAGTGTAATCAAAATTCACATGAAAAGGCCTTGGAAGTACTTACATGTATTGAGTGCAAATTTAATATTAAAAATTAACTTAACTCAGTAAAAAGTCTAGATTATTCAAACTCAAAAACTAAGTTTAATCTAAGGATGAAAAAAGAGAGCATTATCACACGGAGAGCAAGGTTCGGGTGCAAACAAAGCAGTCTGCTTTCGTATACTCCATACTTCCATAGTATATTGTTCACTTTATCCCTAAACAATATGSKACAGTGGGATGTCCTGCAACAAAAATATTGCCACTTCCTAATAAACAAAAGTGAAACTTTTAACAATACTTCTTTATTATCTATGAGTACTTCAATTCTAGTCTTTAAGATTGACCATTTCGGCATTTCACCCTGAATCATTGTGTAATATGGATATTGACAGAAGAAGTGCTCTGTCAGTGTCTTAACAGCACGGCAACTACAAAAACATGAAACGCATTATGAAACTTAAATTCATATGTTGGTTACTAATTAAATGACAGGGATTCTGGAAGTTTGACAAGACGATGAGAGAATTTGGATGAGTTAAACAAATTGATCCTGAGAGAACAACAGAAACAGATCTAGATAAACGCCATGAAGTGAAAGCCAGGCTTCCAAACCCTGCTAAATGCTAAGTAATATATTTTCTAAGACAACTTTGAAATAACACTCAAATGCTTACAAAAAATTCCTACGCACCACTTAATGTCATCAGGCCTGCATCTAGAGCAAACACTCATGACTCTGATCTCCTGTTTTAATGGTCATAACCCTTATACTGACAGTGACACTCCCAACAGTTAGGCTTATAGTCAACAAACAAATTTGAAAACTCAAGGTACCGATAAGAAAATTGTTTTATTTCTGCATTTTCTGATTGAAACAGAGGATGTCACTGTTCTTCCATGCAAGTATAAACTTTTCTAGTTAAACACTTCTGGAAAAAAAAACTTGTAAACATAATTTAATTTTTGCACCCAAAAAAACATTTGCAGTAATTCCCCTTTTTAAATTTCCATTTTTTCCCGGAATGTTGTGGGGTGCAGGTGGCATCAGCAAAACAAAAGGTTTTATGAAACAATCCCTACTAAAATATAGATTATACTCCATCCGTTTTTTATTAGATGTTCCATACCAATTTGGCATGGCGTTTAAGAGTTGATTGAGTTACATAAAATAGATGAGTAAATTAGGTAAAAAAGTTGAGTARATGTGTGGATGAAATTTTTCGGGAAAAAGTAATTTTGGGTGAATAGATTGAGTAAAGTAATGAAAGTTGACTTTAGAAAGGAGTAATTCATTAATGTTAGAGTAAATAAAGTAGRTAAAAAGTAATAAAAGTTATTTTTAAATTGGTTTGGAACAACTAATTGAAAACATCCCAAAATGAAAAGTGGAACAACGAAAATTAAACGGAGGGAGTATAAGGCAAGTAGCTCCCACATACAATAGCCTTTCAGCTGACTCTAAGCTGTTGCAAATTTAGAATCTCTACTTACACTGTATAATTGTGATTATAGGACCGAATTGCATATTCTTTGCAATAATAAATGCTTCCTCTGTTCCATATTGTTTTGTGCATTTACTATTTGGGGAAAAAAACTAGGAATAATCTCTTATAATGGAAGTTGGGTCAAAAAGAAAAAATAGATTGGAGAGAGAATGTGTAAATGGGCGAAAGCAAGGAAAAATAAGAGAAAGTGGTAGGTTCACCCTATTAAAAAATAGTAAAAGCATATCCAAAAATGGAATACARCACTATGCACATATCATTATGGAACATCTAAATGGGGAAAGTGCACAAAACAATATGGAACGGATGGAGTATCAAATTTATTTCCTTTAATTTAAAGAAAAAACATGTTTTAGCCTTAATAGAATTCTCAAGTCATTTACTTCTAGAGTAATTGTCTTATTGGGATGGAATTACAAATTTACATGTAAAGCGTATCATTTGTAAACAGAACTTTGCATCATATATTAACCAATCAATCAATCAAAGCCTTCGTAGTCCCATTGTCGCAACAAATAGATTATTCCAAATATTTTTATTATACTCTTGCTGTCCTAAAATAAAAATATTTACCTCATGAGTATACAAAAATAATTTTTCATTTTGAACCACGGTAAAATATCACGATGGTATCCTGAACATAAGGGAAATTAGTTTCAGATTCCAACGATAGAAAGTGGCCTYATATTTAAGGGTCGAAAGAGGGGTATTTTCCACTGAGTCAAGTACACAAGATGTCATAATGTGAGGTTTATATAGTTTCAAAATTATAATGCTATTATAGTTATGAGTGCATTTACTGTATCTCCAATTGTTAGTAAACCAAGAAAGCTCAGAAACTTCATCTGCCAGATTAAAAAAAGTTATCGCAACATTTGTTCAATCAAATTTTATTTAGTCAAACAGCTCCAAAGTTCTGTTACTAAGAACACATTATCATACTTACCGGCGATGATTTTGATAGAAGTTCTCAAGCTGATAATAAATATAAACAGGTTTTTTCATTTGCTTTGGAACCTGAAAAAAAAAACCATGCTAATACAGTTTAGAAAAAGCCGTTGATTCTAAACATAAACAGAATTAATCAGGTTAATGCTGTTCACCAAGAATCCAGAAACWATCCAATTCAATTGGAACCAATTACTATAAAATATCAATAGAAAATCATGCCACAAGCTCCATTGATACCTGAATGTGTTCATCACACAAACAATCCCTCAATATTGTGTTACTTTCCATTTTACAATCTTTCAAATTGGTAGTCCTTTATGATTATTACTACTCACATTCAGTGTACCACTCTTTTACAACCTACAGGCAACAATTATTCATTTCCAATAGCTTGCGTTGGTTTGGACATGTTAGACGAAGACCCCGGAGGGGCTTTCAGGAGTCTCATTGTAGGATACGTGGCCAAAGTCTGGAAATCTGTTTTATGTAGCTTGGCAAGGAAATTTGGGGCTTGGAAGCAGCCTTCCTTTGAAATCTGTTTTATGTAGCTCACCGGATCTTGGTGGGATTGTGGGAAGGAATTAGAAATGATATAAACAGATGAATTTAGAGGAGAGTGAGGCTCTCGATCGTATGGGGTGGAGGAGAAAAATTTATGGATGAATACTTGGAATAATCACTTTTGGTTCATGTTAGTTGACCCCACTTTGTCGGACTAAGACTTTGATTGATTGATCGATTGAATTCTTCATCTCCAATATTAATGCTCTTAGTCATATATTAATACACACCAAAACACTGAAACCAAAAGATACTTTATCTGTTGGCCAATTTGTGTTGCAACATGTTACTTTATTATGGTAATTTATTATGTTTTTACGAACCTAAGGAAAATTTGTGAGAAACCCTTACAAGTACACCTTTTTTTTTTTTTTTTTTTTTTAAAAAAAAAAAAAAAAAACCATCTTTTAAGTTATATTTCTTAAACAACCACCTTATATCAACATTTTTCCTTCCGGGCACCACCTCCTCTTAACTTCGTTTGTATTTTTGTCAATGGTGGCTCACTCCGTTACAATTTCCCTCTTAATTTGAATGTATATGAATGATTAATTACAAAGAACCAAAGAGCGAAGTTGCAATGGGGTGGATTCGAGTGGTAAAAATACAAAGATAGTTGGGAGGAGATGTTGCTAGGAAAAAAAAATTGATATAAGGTGGTCATTGGAAAAAAAAATCTTAAAAGGTGTTTTTTTTTTAAAAAAAAATTTAAATTTAAAAAAGGTGTACATATAAGGGGGTTTCTCACAATTTTTCCTTGAAATACAGTTAAGAGTGAAGATCAAATAAGCAACAGAATCACAAGAGCACAACTCTGCTACTAAAAAGAGTTGTGACTTACATTCATTTGAAATGTACATGTTTTGTTAGTACTGGCACTCTGAATAAATCGAACTTTATCTTCTCTATAATTCGTAGGAATACAGTCGACATCGTATTCCCGCACAACCTCCACAATCTGAACAGCGGAAATTAGTCTAATGTCAATTACGGAGTTGATTAGCTAGCTTACTCATTCAATTTAGTAAAATAATTGAACATATTACATTATCTGATGCTGACAAAGAAAGAAGTCCAACAGGAATAAAGAGAATTCCAACAGCGATGAATACTGATATTACCTGAAAAAAAGATTTAGAAAATCAAGTGAAGGAAATAAATGATTAGCAAAACATTAGTTTCGAGAAAAACTAGATTAATTCCCGTGAGATGCACGGTTTTATTAAATTTATTTGTAAACTTGTTTATAATTATTTTATATATATATATATATATATAGAGTCAGGATCCAATGAAAACCACATGTTATATGAAAACGTGAAAACCAAAATAAATGGATACATTTTACATTTTAAGGGGTACATACAAGCAGTAAAGGGGTACACAAGACTTTCAGCTACTGTTGATGAACAGTACACGTGTACCCCTTTAAACCTTCAATGTACCCCAGATTGAAATACAAGTATATACATAGATTAAATTGTGACCGTCCATCTCCAAATCCTACGGTCAAGATTAAAAGTTTTTAGTTTTCACCTAAGGTTTGTGTTTTCACATGATCCTATTCCTATATATATATATATATGTATGTATGTATCTATGCTATGTTACTCGGACTCTTCATTTTACCTCAAGTACCCGTGTTGGATCCTTGACACTGGGACATGGGTACGATACTTGGACATTTTATTTTGGGCTAAAATCTTAGTAATTTTTCAAAAAATAGCCGAGTCAGACACGTATCCGTATCGGACATGGGTATAAGAGTCCATGTAACATAGTATCTATGTATATGATAGAGAGATAATAATTTTTTTTGCAACCAATTGGATAATACCTCTAAAAAAAACCAATTGAATAATACAAAAATGATGTAGTTTATCATATGATTTGTAAATGATTTATACACTACGACTCAAATATTTTTGTATAATTTTTTTTGGTTTAACAGTMAAAAAATGTAATTTATAAACGTTTTTAGTCCGCTTAACGTTCATTGGAACATCCATAAAGCTCTTTTGCCACCTCGGCCTTATGACCCTAGTAAAGTCAAGCCAATGAAACCTGCCGCCGCATAGCAAGTTTAATCTTTCTCTTTGCCATCTCTTGATGGTCATCACCCGAACTTCTAACTTCTAAGCCCCATGCGRTTCATCCGAACCCTAGCAACATCTCCTCCCAACTATCTTTGTATTTTACCACTCGAATCCACCCCATTGCAACTCCCCTCTTTGGCTCTTTGTAACTTTTTTTTTTTTTTTTTTTTTTGGAAAAGGCTCTTTGTAATTAATCATTCATATACATACAAATTAAGAGGGAAATTGTAAGTGGGATTCCATAGCGGAGTAGCAATAGTTAAGATCAACTTAAATTTTCAAAGCACATTTATTAATTTATATTCATTAGTTATTTTTCTTATTATTTTGTAATAAATGCAATCATTAATTAAGTTGAGTTGGGAGGAAAATTTGGGAGTGAAAACTTAGAAGGTGGGGATTGTTTTAGTATTAGTATCTATCTATAACTAATAACTAAAACAAGACATACTGACATCATCATGTGCCACATGTCATATGTTCATAAAACATTTTCCCTCAAAAAGTTATGGTGACATCATTTTCTAAGTTTTTATTTATTTCAAAGCACTTTAATTATTAATTTTTACTAAATGTTACTCATTAATTACTATTGTACCTTATTAAATGAGGTTAATAAGCTAAATAATTATTTAAATATAAAATTTGTCATTTTTCATTCCCTTATCTCAATTATTGAATTTTTCTATTTTTACAATRTACACCATGATTGCTTTGAATTATAATCTAACAAAATTTTGATTAAAGAAAATTTCATTTYCCAAACCATGCATCGCATGGGGTTAATATAGTATATATAGTATATAGATAGATAGATAGATGGCCATTGCATCATCAAAAGGCCATTTTAGTAGTTCCGTTGCTTATATCATGATGGAAAATCACAGCAAACAAGGCATAAAGATGCAACAAAGTTTCATGTACAATTGCTGGCTTAATTGTGAGAAATCAAAGGTAAAGTTTTTTGACACACCACATTGATTATCTAATACAATGTTGCAAACTTGCTACTAAGGCAGAATTAGTAAAATTTTAATTAAAAGGGTCTATAGTCATTTCTTCACCAACYCTGAGTAAGTGACCATCAATGTAGTTAGAAAGAAGAATTTAGAAATTAGCTTATCATGAGAGTATCATAAAGGTAATTTCTTTAATGATCTTTTTCTTTTTTTTAACATGATGAAGTGCTCGTACTCACAGCTCAAGAGCTGCAAATTATGAGGTAAAAGGGACGTTTGTAGGGAAAAAAACCAAGTTAATAGTTAAAAATGAAGCATTTGAGTGTCATGTCTGAGTGACGCAATAAGACATAGMAGCCTAAATAATTAATTCTATCACATAAATACAATGTAGCACTAAAACACTTGGACATAAGTGACCTAATTGAAAACCCTAATTCTATAACTAAAAGGTTTTGGGTTGAAAATGGATGGTGCTCTTGGYGGTGAGCAAATTTTAACATAAAATGAGTAGTTTTTTGGCGGAAAGTATAAAGCAATAARACAGTACAGTTTGTAAAGAAAATTATGTTAGTTCATAAYGTTCGCAAACCTTAGCGGTACACCATAAACTTCCCATATCAAATCATAACTTTTCTCATTAGACTCGTTTAGCAATTCACTAGCTTTGATTGATCGTTTGCCAGGCAAAGCAATAAACTTACGTAAGTTGATTGGCAAATGTCCTACCAAACCATTTCACAAACAAAAAATACTTATAACACTTAACTTAGTGATCCATTGTTCTTACTTAACTTTTGAATCCCCCCTCCCCCACGTCTCTCTCTCTCTCTCTCTCTCTCTCTCTCTCTCTCTCTCACACACACACACACACACACACACACATTTAAACGTTTGAGGTTTGTGCATAAGGGGGCGTTGGTGTTTGGCAATTACAGTTTAGGGGCAATAATAGTGTTTAGGAAAAAGAGTTTCGAGAGAGTATTGGGATAAAAACTCTTAAAATAAAAAGGCTCCAATTTGGACCTTTTTTTTTAAAAAAAAAGATTAGGTCACACAAACAAAAAGGATTCACCTTTTGCAATAGGCTAAGTTTTACCAAATGAATTTGTGTGAAAAGCTAGTAAAATCTTCTAAACAAAACGGTAAAGTTCTAAGCTCTATATGCCAAACAAGGGTAATTGTTATAAGTACACCCGCTTTTGTTATAGACAAAACTTCTATGAGAACACAATTTTCAATGTTCTTCTCACATGAAGGTTTGCATATAAACAATTTAGGGTGTGCCTATAACAAGTCCCTAAACAAGGTCTTAGTTTCTTTACCTCTATTTCATAACTTTCCATACTTTTTGGTTGACAAACATGAAATTTAAGGTTTTCACTCATACTATGTAAGAGTTATTTTTACAATTAACCTTCAAATTCCAAGACTCGTACTTAAAGTGTCAAGACCAAGACATATTAAGAAGAAGTTCGAGTTTTGATGATCTAACACAAGTACTTAAACCAATGCAAACACTTGAGGTAAGAAATGTCAAGTAATATAGCCTCTAAGGTACCTACGTAGCTTATTTCACAGTCTACGGGGAGTGTATGGGGTGTGTGCCTGTGTGAATGTATCAATGAAAGAAGCCTAAATCAGCTATTAATTACCCATGCTGGTGTTAAAATTGGTTTGCAAGCTGGAAGCTCTTGTTGTGTGAATCTAGAATCTGCAACAATCAGCAGGTAAGAAATTACAAAACTGATCAAGGTCCACCCTAACAAATATATAAAAACTTAATGCTGATTAATAAAGGTGCAAATGTATGTGTATGCACCTGTACATATTCATAGATGCATGCATGTAGGTTTAAGATAGCTAGATAGATAGTTTTATAAGATAAGTACGTATGTTGTGGACAGATAATCGAAAGCATATTCTTACACTTGACTCAGCAGAATAGTTAATGTTCTTTAGTGGCTCAATAAGAAAGCTAATATTATATTTATATTCAAGGGACTTAATATTGTAGAAATTCGAGCATTTCAAATTATCACTCTTATATTATACTGTATTCAACAGCATACTATAACACCTCAAATTCTGTATTAGGCCTGTACAGAATGCTAAATACACGTAACCTATCCGAGCACAAAGATCAATTCCTTTACACGCTTGAAGATTGCACAAGGGACGAATGACCCATCCTTCCTAATATATAAGTAATGCAACTAAGTTTAGCCAAAAAATGGCAGCAACAAATGACCAAAATTTTTAAAATAAATAGATAAAAAAATTTCTTGAATTGCAAAAAACCGAAAAYCTGTCACAAGGTGGCTTTCTTTTTAATTTTATTTATAAAGGGATTTCAGAAAAACTAGACAATTGAGCTGATTAACACAGGAATACTCAGGCATTAGACGCTTTTGCTAACCTAAACTCAATAAAACATATCTCATTTGATTGTATTAGATTTCAAGCAATGAAGCTATAACAAAATCACACATGACACATCGATCAACATCATTGGTTGCTTAGTAATTCTACATTACAAAATTACGTGTCGTCCAATATTGTTTTTCTGCTTAGTTAATAAAATGACGCATCGTTGGGCATCGTTCATTGATAGGTAATTCACAAATTCTGCATACCAAAACCCCGCATCATTCGATGTCAATCATTGATACATTTAGCTATCTCTACATCACCCTGAAAAGCCCAATTCGCCATCATCCATTTTAAATGACAATTTCTTCATTAGCCTTACATCAACAGAGAACAAATCACAAATCACAAAACTAATACAGTGACACAATTCATTTAAAATTAATAAACATAAACAGAAGGACAACTCRCATTTTCAATGCCTAATCATCTGGCTACTATTACTATATTACAACAATTAGCCTCCACTTTAATTCAAATAACCCAAACAATTATATCCTATTAAAATTCCTCAAAATAAGCTTCATGCAATTAAACAAAAATAAATAATTGAACGGACAAATAAACAAAGAAGCTTACATTTGGGTCGTTTGGATGACTTTTTAGAAGAAGACTCCCCTTCTTTGCGACCTTTACCCGAGGAACTCATTGCAGCTGATCTTTGTAATCAATTTTGGAAAATTGGGTACAAAAATTTAAGGAATTTATTTTATACTGCATCTAAATGTTACGATTGCAAGTGGGAATGAAATGCGGCTATAAATGGTTTCTTTCGAAAATTTTGAATTTTGATAATTTCGGGGAGTTTCAGGAAATTTGAGGAAAAAAATTGTAAAAAGAGGTTACAATAAAATTTTAAAGAATAAATTTTCCGAATTTGGAGGTTAAAGGAAAGGGAAATTAGCATGTGTCACAGACTTACAGGTGCCATCAATAAGCATTGATGCCATAAAAGGTAGTTTCTCCTTCTTTTTCTCCTTTTATTTTTTTTATCATAAAATGAAAAAAAAAAGTTTTGATTTTTATATATTTTTTTTAAAAAAAAAACTCCACTACACATCTAGCCATCTAGGGGGTGTTAATGAGCCTAGTTTGGCTCGAAGTTAGTTCGAGCCAAGCCTCATCTATGCTCGGTTCGAAAGCTCGCGAACAGACTCGAAATATTATTTTATCTTTTTATTTAACATAATAATTATAAAATTATTAGTATATTAATGATAAGTTTCACAAAAAAATAGAAAATTCATAATTATTAACTATTATATGTTCTTAGAAGTCATTATATTACTATAGTTTTCGAACTCCAATATTAACTAGTATATGTTCTTAGAAGTCATTATATTACTATAGTTTTCGAACTCCAATATAACTTTAATGTATTTTGAACTTGACTTTTAAGGTTTGAAAAAGCTCGAGGCTAGGCTCGAGCTCGAGGATATTCGTCACGAGCCTAGCACAATATACCCAAAGCTCAGCTCGGTTCGGCTCGTTAACACCCCTATACACACCTATCATAAATTATCTAACAATGGAAAATTTGTCCATAACTACCAAATGCCTTTTTGCGAAAAACTACCTTATAAACCGTTACTTGTCCAAAATTGCCACTATTTGGGGTTCCATTATTGATCGTTGCCACTTTACTATGGGCGTGTTCGACAATAGTAATGGTGTTAGTAGCTTTTAGTGGTAGAAGTAGCGGGTAKCTGAAAAGCTAATAAGTAGAGGTGGAAGTAGCGAGTAGCGAGCGAACGAAACTAAATTTGTTAATATGAGTGTTCGGCAGAAGGAGTCGCGGTTGTATTTATAGTAGAAGAAAATTAAATACCAACTAGCTTTTTAATCTAGCTTAAATGCTAAAAGCTAAAACGGTACTCATATTGGCGTTTTAAAAAGTAGTGTTTAACGTAAGCCGCTACTAAAAACGCTACCTTGCTGTTGAGGTGATTTTGCACTTCACCAACAAGTCAACCGCCCAATATTATTTTTAATTCAGTAGGGGGCTGCCCCTCTGGTTGCTGATTATATAGATAACCTCGCTAACGTAAAATGGCTCCTAATAGTAGAGTTAATCAAGAAGATGAAAGCATAAGGAAATGACCTTGTTGTGGAACAAGATTGAAGTGTAAAACAAACAAAGATGAATAGAAACAAAAACTATCCATTATATAGATAAGGATAGAGTCAGACTACAATTGTATTACAAGGAAGGATGATTACCTCCATGTTTACACAATTGGGATGAAAACGAGCAAACTACTGATCCATTGAGGGATGAACTATGCTACGCTATGCTAAACTAAACTTGGCTACTAAGCCAAGTCTGGCTAAGGGAAGCTAAATGCGAAAAGAAGATAGATAGATGTTGTTGTTGTGTTTGTTGTTATCCTTGTTTTGATCTTGCTACGTCTATTTATAGGCCTTCAAGGTGTACATCGTGGGTGGAAGTTATTCCTTCTTAAC
>SNQN01008030.1:0-10813 GCA_008642245.1 Bassia scoparia | reverse complement strand
ACATTTACCTTCTATTGGGAAATTACTTGGAAGCCAAAATAATAAATTGGTACATTACCCCGTGTAAAGCCATCATTACTGAACATCATTTAGTACTAGCCGTTGCACCGCGCGCATCGCGCGCGGTGCCCCGGACAGGTTGCTAAATGCAAGTGTGACAAAAAGCCTCTTTGCTCGATAGTTAATTGCACGATTGATATTATCGGTCTAAGGTATTTAAGAATGACTATAATGATTTTACTTAATAAGTCTAAATGACCATTGATGAAGCTAACTAAATCAACAATACTAATTGACGCATGATGTTTCACATCATTTCAGGTGCTAAAATATACCTAGCGCTTGAGTTAGATAGTGGTGCTACAAACATGGTAAACTTAGCTACCTCGAATTACTAAAACCATAGAAATAGGCGTAAAGCGTAATGTTTCACGTCATTTCAATTGCCAAAATATAAAGAAACTATGGAGTACGCATATTGTTTAGAGTTGAATAGTGCAGAAGCATGAGAATTCCTAATCTTACTGATGTTAACAAGCTGTTCGAGGAGCAGCAAAAGCAATTGACATTACTAAACATAGCTACTCGAACAATATGCTTCGGATGACCAATGAGAGCATTGGATTAGTAGCAATAGTGGTTGTCGGCCCTATCTGCAAGTAGATGTCCTTTGTAGCCAATTCTCGAAGTCGTTCATTTAACTCGGCTAATCGATTTGATAGTCCGGATCATTGTTCGTAGGCTTTCTAAAAAAATTTCTTTGGCCTCATCCCTATAGCAAGAAAAATGGTGTGAAGCAGGCAAAATGTCATTGCTTGTGTGCTTGTAAAAGCTACTTAAATGTACATCAAAAGGCGATAATTGGCTTACCAGTGGAATAGTTGAATACACTGTCATGCTTTGATTCAAGAAATATTTCAGATGACATTGAAGAAGAAAGAGTAAAGCCTGTCAAAAGAATAATAAGTCAGGGGTAATAAACATGGCTGGGAAAGCAACGGGAACAATAGCTTTGTGATGAACTTTGGGTACCATTGAATGTTTTGATGAGCATAGCGGTGAAACCAACTTCTTTATAAGTTGAGTTCTAGTCGGTGTATATCTCAAGGTTGGCCTCAGCTAAGTTACCTAACTACACTATTATACTGTAAAATAATTTGATTTCCTATCTTTTTAAAACAATCATATAAAATAACAATGACTTCATGAGAAACATGGTTAACTGAACATGGTCAACCATCTTATTACAATATTTATTGTAACTACTCGTGAAATTCATCAATCAAAGACGGTCAAAATGCTATGCATAAACACAGTTTGTTAACTCATAAAAATAAGCCTGCAAGTTTGGGTGCAAGTGTGAGACTCACCAATGAGATCTTTACTCATTTCTACGGTGCGACCGACACAGAAAACATCAGAAGAAAATATTAACAAATGTACACAATCTAACAACATTAAACTATTGAGACTCCGGAGCAAAAGAGTCATATTCTCACCAGGATTTGTTGGATGGCAAGATACAAATTTAACACTGCCCACATGACCTCTCAATGTTCCATAGCATTTCTTCTGTTCAACATCCTATAACTTAATCTGCCACGGAAAAACGATAAGAACAGTGAGCAATCTCTACTCAGAACAGCCTGCTTCTCTTTCATATTACTGAGCACTCTGTATATGCAACTAATGCAAGCACTCAATTTCTTTCACCACAATTAATGGCTAGTTCATTTGAACAATATGTGGCTATGTGCATATAAGCCAAGAGTTCACATTGTGCAGTGATCAGTTATATATAAATAGGGAGACAACAAATCATTGCTTTGACTCATTTAATTATAGCAACCTAATTTTCATAGTTAATTCATATTACCGAGCTCTACATATGCAACTAATGCAAGAATTCAATTTCTTTCATCACCAACAATGGCTAGTTCATTCGAACAATATGTACAAACAAGCCAAGAGTTCGCATTGTGCAGTGATCAGGTATATATAAATGGGCAGACAACAAATTATTGCCTCAACTCAGTTTATAGCAACCTATTTTTTTTGCTGTATCATTGTTCATCAATACATATCCATCACACAACATCTATTAAACACCTATTCTGCGAATCATGAACACCAAATATTGCCAATAAATTGTGCTGTAAAGTACAAGTAACTTACACTATGGTCAGCGAAAGCTGTTAGAATACTTTTAGCCTCGTGAAATTAAAAATAGCATTGTGTTAAAGGTCAACTGTTCATTTTCTTGAACATAGCATATTGTAATACTAATCAAAGCAAAGAAATCAGTTATGCATATGACATAAGAGCAAAAAAAATGTGTTCACCTTAGTCCAACATAGATCATAAACAGAATTATCATGTGCAATCCAACTCAAAACAATCGATTTCTCTGCATGCATCAATCAGAAGAACACAAATAATTAAACATCCTTAATTCATCATAGGGGTTCCCTTATAAGGACCCCAAGTCAATTTCAAGCAATTAAGTCAGTGACAAAGGGTTTGTGGTCCAAAAACCTGCATTTTCTTCAAGGGTTGCAGAAGGGTCGAGCTTCGATTGAGTATTAATTAAGTTCACATAACCTTCTTCATCAGTAACACCCAAGATATGGGCATTTCTAATTGTCTGCAAAATTACCAAATTAACTAAGACTAATTTTCATATAATGAACACTTCAAATTAAAAACAACCCCCAAATATCAGCAATTTTAACCAATTGAGATGAACATCTAATTATTGTCAAGAGTTCAGTAACACCCAAAAATCAACATTGTTAGACCAAAAAAAAAAAACAAACCAGCAGCTCAAACCCCCTCTAAAACAGTCCCTAATTTCCAATTGACGAGTAATACGAAGGCCTTTGCAAATCTGTTTCGACCCCAACGATTTGGTATAATGTCTGGGGACACTTCTAAAATATAATTTGATTTTACAACTCTATAAATCTAATTTATTTAGCAACCTGTTAAATGTGTGCAGCGTTAGACGTGAAGAGTTCAACTTAGCTTGTTTGAGTATAACTGTATATAATTTCATTATAATTGATTTACTATTACTTTTATGTGATTGAATTTTTTTGTTTCATGTTTCACATGAATATGGCTTTGTATCTAAGTATACTTACGCATTATTAGTTGAATACTTAATTCAAGTTACCTACCTCACAAATTATAAGATGCATTGTCAATTGCACAAACTAATAGATATACATTGTCAATCCCACAAAAACCACAACCACCTAACTTCAATTGATAATTTTTCACCAAACCCAAATTGGCCAAATACTAATTAGCCTAGCGGTTGGCCCATAAAAAAGGAAGAACACGGTCTGTAAACTGAATTCAGGACCATGAAAATGATATACTGGAGTGATAAAATCCCCCGAAATAAATATATAAATAAAAAGAAAGGAAATTACCAGAGGGTTCAACAGAAAGATCGAGTTTAACTCTTCGACCAACACCTCTCTTCTCGACCAGCAGATTAAAAATGTTCAATTTGAGAAGGAAAAGCATAGACACGTCAATAAGAAGAGGGAAGGGTGGCAGTGTGTAGTGTGAAGTGCCACTGTTGAGGGAAAATTGTCCTGCAAGATGAAAATACCCACATAAATATTGAATTAAATTAAAATTTTTTTCTAATACTCAAACACTATCTCTAGCAAAAAAAATTGAGAAATAATACAAAGTTTAACCATCAATTAACAAGAAAGAAAACTATCAGGTAAAAAATTGATCACCCAGATGCTATTTACCATTGATAATGCAATTTGATTATCAAACCTATTCTTTCCCACTAAAATTACCAAATTGAACAGTACTCTGTACAAAATAACACTAATCGGCTTTAGCACTTTCATACTTGCAAAGTTACAAAAGAAGATTTATGGACCTAGTAATTTCATAACTTCTTTTATGCACGTAACAAACAAAATCATATAACTCTACTATTGGGCCAGCATGAATCTTTTTATCCAGCCAACCCATAGGACTTCGAGCAAAATTTATCCAAGATCATACGTGTTAACAGTTAAGCTTTCTAATACAATAATTCAACACCTACAATGCAATTTAACACCAATATCAACACAATTCAACTCATCTTTACATGCAAATGCCCCCACAAAAACACACAAATTGATCTTATGATCATATCCCACAATTATAATAAAAAAAATAAAATTAACCTTATTCTGTATAAAACAGAATACTACATAAAAACAAAACATAAAACAAAAATCAAATAACAAACCTTATACAAAGTACACCTTTTCTATTGTAAGTTGTAACCAAAGTAAACTCAGTAGTAGCAGCATCTCAAGCTTGCACCGAGTAACCTAGAAAAAATATTTAATGACATATCAAATAAGGTTATTCGGTGCTACAGCCCAAGGAAAAAGCTGGGATGGGTCACTCATACAGGACTATGAGAGTGCAATGAACTTTGAATCAATATTATGAAGTACCCAGAGTTTCATATGATTCTACTGGCTATTGCTATCATGGGCATTAGGTTTTCACTTTTGATGCAACTATCAGTTGGTGTAAAATTTTATAAATAGCCTTAAATGACACAAATTGTACAATTTTATCAGTATAATTGCACAATTTTATAAATAGCCTCAAATGACACAAATTGTTTGTCATTTGCTACTATTGAATAGTTTTATACCATAAGGTCATAACTAATGACATAAAACTAATGCATTGGATAGTAATTCTAAGCCCTGCCTCATTTTCAATATCATAGAGAAATTAGATCATTTATATATAGTCGTAGTGTTATATACAACTTACTAATAACCTTTTTTCCTTTAATGATCTTTCTCATGGCGTCTCTCCTCTACCTCTGCACTTCACCAACAAGTCAACAGCCCAATATTATTTTTAGTTCAGTAGGGGGCTGCCCCTCTGGTTACTGATTATATAGATAACCTCGCTAACGTAAAATGGCTCCTAATAGTAGAGTTAATCAAGAAGATGAAAGAATAAGGAAATGACCTTGTTGTGGAACAAGATTGAAGTGTAAAACAAACAAAGATGAATAGAAAACGAAAACTATCCATTATATAGATAAGGATAGAGTCAGACTACAATTGTATTACAAGGAAGGATGCTTACCTCCATGTTCATACAATTGGGATGAAAACGAGCAAACTACTGATCCATTGAGGGATGAACTATGCTACGCTATGCTAAACTAAACTTGGATACTAAGCCAAGTCTAGCTAAGGGAAGCTAAATGCGAAAAGAAGATAGATAGATGTTKTTGTTGTGTTTGTTGTTATCCTTGTTTTGATCTTGCTACGTCTATTTATAGGCCTTCAAGGTGTACATCGTGGGTGGAAGTTATTCCTTCTTAACGCTTTCTTGCCGCCTCTTTTCATATTTCATATCCTCGTGCTTTCCTCCAAATCTTGCTATCACTTGTGTCTCGATCATGGGCCGTCGATTGTTGGGCTCTATCCAAGTGGGCCACTTCTATCATAATTCCTCCCTAACGCTTTTGTCATATCGTCAGACGACAATCATTTAGGAAATGCCACACATTATCAGTSTCTCTGATACTTCATTCATCACTAGTCACTTGCTCATTGGTCAAACTTCTACAACTTAGTCAACAAAGTCAATAGAATATTTATAGTCCGTWACAAATTACCCCCTTAATTTGCAAGGGCGATATCACTTGAGTCCTTGTGAATTAACGTTTCTTATCGTCAGAGGACTTGTGATTTTCATTTTAATGCTTTTGTTATAGAAATGACCTTATATCCATATGGTTATAATTTTGTGATCATCCTTATATTTGCATTAAAGTAAATTGAGAAATATCTTTGGGTGGGATAATGCACAATTAAATCCTCACGACTTCCAAGTATTACATTTACCTTCTATTGGGAAATTACTTGGAAGCCAAAATAATAAATTGGTACATTACCCCGTGTAAAGCCATCATTACTGAACATCATTTAGTATGTGACATCCGCATGTCTGGTCATTAAGCATTGTTCATCATTAATGAAAATGTACTATATTTTGCGTAATAAAGAGATTCATTTAAGCAAAATATTTCCATTGATAAGATAAAATTTCAGAATTGCATTTGTAACATTGCAAGGCAATGTTTTTGGACAAAAGATCTGAAATARACATAGACTAAATCATGAACAATATTTTGAATTATTACTGCGCAGTGAAATTYAAACAACAAACCTGCGTTGGTGTTGGTTGCTTTGYCGTCRTTGGCTTTGGCTTTGGGGCGTTGGCGTTGGTTTTGGGGCTGAATTCGAAGCTGATTGCACTGGTCGTCGGCGTTGGGTTGAGGTCACAGAGGAAGGAGCACTCACCAACTTGAAATTCGCGGCGGTTGTTGGCGGTTGTCAGGGTGCAGCACCGGAGGTTCCCAGCCTTCTCTTGTTCGTGGGTGCAGCAGCCTTCTCTCGGTGGTGGTCGTCCGTCTTAGTGGTGGTCGGCGAAGAAAGGCATGGGTGTAGCGTCGTGAAGGAGTAGCCGTGGGTGCAKYGCCGTGAAGGAGTAGTCGTGGTTGGAGTGTGTCGTGTAGTAAGGGTTTTGGGGGAAGGTTTTGAGCCCTGTTTTGAGAATGTTGTGTGTTTTAAATTGGGAATGCCTTGGTTTTTTTTTTCTCTTTTTCTTTATGACTTGCTTATGTGTCATAGTAAGGCTCCAAGTTTATTTAGCACCAAGAATATAAAAAGTAAAAGCTCCAGTTTTTATTTGAYTGGTGCTTTTGTCAATAAAAGCTCCAGTTTTTTAAAAAATTGGAGCTTTTATTATATTATAAAAATTAGAATGTCATAAAAGCTCCAGGCTTTAAAAAACCTGGAACGTTTATGAGAACGCTTTTAGCCTTTTTTCTACTAGTGTGCCCATGACATACCAAAAGAAGACAAGTAAATTAACACTTCGAAGGATCTAAATATATACACACATATATACTTATTTTGTAACCTTCTTAAGGAAGCACAACCATTAGAGCGCTAGGGTGTTGAGCCACGACTTGCCTTACATCAGAATGCTCTAGGTACCCCTCAAAATCATCATGATCTTGTGTGGTCATGTCCCAATTCATGTACCTCCGCCATTTGATGTAGTCGTCTTATAATTGGCAACATAACTTGTAATGCACCATCTGAATGGAGTCTTCAGGACCCTTAGCTAACAAAACCTCATAATATTGAGCCCTTACCAGGACTACATGATCATAGAACATGATCCTTTCTCCGGACACCGCCCATAGAAAATGCCTTACACACCCGAGACAGATTGTGGAACGCTAAGATGTCGCCCTTCACATGCGGGAATAGATTAGAATTGTTATAATCTGCATTATGAAAAAGCTCAGTAATGCTTCCTCTAGTCCCTCCTTCAATCTCCTCTTGGATTAGAGGTCTCTTYCCCAAGCGCTAAGCCGGTCCATTGATGAATGCCTCTCTTTTCAATTTCAAAAACTCGACCACTCTGTTGGTTGCCAAGTAATGATTTTCACATTCATCAGGATACTCCAGTGTTCCGAATTCTTGCAACACCTTCTYCGGGATGGTCCATGCATTGTTGTAGAGAGTATCAAGGTGTACTCCCTAATATCCCGTAGACATTTCTAGATGAGAAATGTTGTAGATGCGAACCTCCCTGTCTGGATCGATGATATCCATTGTTTGAAACATTATATGGGGTGTTTATAAGAGAAATTTATGAGAGTATAAGTGGTTTATTAAATAAMTTCTCTGGAAACCATCATTCAAAAGGATGTGCTCTAGTAGTGGTTTTTAAACCGTACACGTCGCTTGGACTCGTTTCGTGAAGCTTCCTTAATAAATAAATCCGTTTATGAAAATATTTCGAATATTATTTCCACAAAGTCATTAATTAGCATAACTTGATGCGACATTTCTTGGTGAGGAAATGTTAAATTTTTCCATCATTTCGTTTTATGGTAATGAAAATATTCAAAAACTGTCCCTTTGATCAAGAAATACATTTCGAGGTTATATAACTTGACAAATGTTATTATAATATCATGCATCATAACAAAAGGTGTACAAGCTAAATATCGATGTAGATCATCGCTTTTGGATTTTAGCGTCATACATACCAATTATCGCTCTTAAGTAAAATACCACCAATATGTTTTTAATATCGTATCACCAACATGTTTTTAATACCTCATGAGCTTTCTACCTTAGACAAAAGAAAAGGTGTGAAAGGGATCACCAAGATTAGTCTTCCTTCCCTAACATATAGTTGTCCCAACATATAGGTGCACAAGTCTCCTTCTAAAGCGCATTGTTCTCTAGCGATTTGCCTTACACACTTTCCTTTCTTAACTGGCCTCTTTGATGCACGCTTCTGGAGCCATCGTTTTTTTCCTGCAACTTCTTCATCGGAGTCCTCTTCTGTGTCTGGTTCTTTCTTCAGCTCCTGCTTTAACTCTTCCAGGAATYGCTCCTCTCCTGCATGGTGTTCCTTTTCTATGTATGGATGACCAATCACTTTACGCCAGATAAGGAATCGCTGGAACTCTTCGTCTCTCAGTGCCTTTCTTTTCTCGTCTCTTRGTTCAAGGGGAAAAGAGGAGAGGTATTCCTCTACACTTGACCACATTAGACCTTCAAACCCTTGAGACTTGGCTTTACTAATCACATTAAAAAGAAAGTCCATCATCGGCTTAGAAGTTTGATTTAGCGAGAAATGTCAAAGAGAAAGACTTGAGAACACTTATCACAATAGACCGAGATGATTAAAAGACAACTCTGTCTTAGGAAGTAAGAGTAAATTTACTCAGTTGCCTTAGGCGTTTTATAACGAAGAGTTTGTTTGCATTTCATATGGTTCACCAACCTTTTATTCTCATAATTTTGTATATTTACCRGGGTAGCAAAGTCTTTTCTTGTTTCCATTTTATTGGTCAACTTTCCTTGGTCGAAGAGACACGTAAAAGGATATAAAACGCTTTCCTTTGTCTCATTTTCATTCAAAACAACAGTATCCCTTCTAGAAATTCCTTCTCTCACCTCTTCATTTAAAACCACCATATTTCTCTATTGATTTTTGTCATGGAACTATCGCCAAAAGTGCTTCGTCTGTGCAAAAATTCAAACCTTCCCATTGACCAAGTTCTCTTGTGTTAATTTATTGAGAATCACAAAGATTCATTTTGCCCTGATTTATTCTAGCACATAACCCATTCATGCAAAAAGAGTGTAGCTTCCATTGGTCATGCGCTTTCAWTTCGTTTTGAAAATGAGGACATGAAGAAATTTCAAAGGGAGACTGCCCCAACATTCTCCAAGTATTTCTTTGGCAATGATGGTATTCGGGTAGCCACATATACTGATGTTCCCTACGTCCAACAAGAGAGAGGAATCAGAAATGGAACACAAACCCACCAATGGATGTTGTGTCAAAATCCGATCAAGGGTAAGGTTTAGGACATGAATGCCAGTGCTTGGTTCAAACGCCTTGAAAGTTTTTATCACTCATGGCAAGTAAAACGGATTCTAAGCTTCTTTAAACTCGCCACTTTCAGCAACATCCCGTTTAATGGGTCGCTTACTTGTGCCTTGTTGTCACTATGGGATCCTATCCTACATTGCTTTATTCTTCGTTAGGGACTTATGAGTCACTCTGGCCGACATTGGCTTTCTCACCGGATTGTCCCCTTACAACGTTGATGGTCAGGGGTTGAGAGTCTTCACCGTGGTTCAAGGTGTAGAAGACTTATACACCAGATGCCACACATTGCTAAAGGAAATGATGTACGTCAACGCACTTATTACGTAGTTTGCTAATTTATCTCGAAAAGTTACCCAGGAGGAGGAGGTACTCTTCATTCTGTTTGCCCTTACTCGTTTCATGATGTGCAAATCTGGTAGTATCTCTACCTTATTTTTGCCTTTATCCATAAACATCTCCTTTAACTCATCGTTTCTGGCGCTAGCCGGGAACCATCATGTTAGGACAGTTGTATCATTGCCTATTTAGATGTAGGCGAACCATTATGGGTGGGGACGACCTAAACCGCATAGGTGSTCTTCTGTGGCTACTTACTTGTTGGGGAAGTTTATATACTTATCTTGGTTTTGAGCTGTCTCAAAATGAGATCATCACCAAACTTCAAACTTCAGACAAGGAGTAAAACTAAGTGAAGAGTTCTAAGATACTCAAGAGGGGGGGGGGAGGGGTGAATTAGAGTATAATCGACTGTGACCAATTTTTCTTTTTTATTTTGATCTTATGATAAGGAACCAGTTGGGCTGGTTCCTATACGCAGCGGAAGTAAATAAAGCAGTAAAAGAACACACATTATTTAACGAGGTTCACCCAACTCTGGGCTACGTCCTCCTACCCTAAGCTCTTTTATTAATCAACTCTGAAAAACAAAGAACTTGCTCACCTCTACTGTTCCCTACTCCGGAACAGTACACCCCACACTCAACTCTGAATGTGCACTCGACTCACACTCGTAAGTCCAACTTTGTGTTTGAACTCACAAAACATACCCAGGCTAAATACACCCCTACTGTATAAAGATAAGCCCTTCACAAAGAACAAATATTTCTCCTTATGAATTACTCTTAGAAAGCTAACGTAAGAGAATTTGTTGCTCGATGTATGCTCGTGTATGACTTAAGTTTATGAACTAGTGCTTTCTGTGTTCTTTCTCTCAAAGTATCATCTACTCTTATTTGATCGGTGGAGAGGGTTCTCGAATGTGAAGTGATAGACGTACTAATATTTATTAACTTAAACCATAGTTTCCATAAACATCTATTAA
>SNQN01008029.1:5019-30861 GCA_008642245.1 Bassia scoparia | reverse complement strand
GCATAATTTCTGAGCATTTTTGGGTGCCTTCGAATGTCGAATTTGAAGTCTTTTCTGGGGATTTTGGATTCCATTTTGTGCGACCTTGTTTGGGTGTTCTTGGGGCTCGAATTCGTGCTACCTGCTGCTGCTAGGATCGGTTTTGAGTGAAATTTTCACAATCAAACCTGTAATTTTCGAGTGTTAAGCATGGTTATTGGAGAAGAGAAAATCAAGCTCACACTCTTTCTCTCACTAGAATTTGCACCCATCACTTGTTTGTTTGGCAAATGCGAGTCTCAGAAGCCACCTCATTGATCAATCCATTTGTTTCTTCATCTTCAGAAATTAGGGGCTTGAATTAAATGCTCTCTTTTGGTACTAATTATCTTTTCAGACAGAAACACTCCATCTTGAAACTAAAAACTCCATTGAAACTAATTCCAATTATTCAGAAGAATGAAGGAAGAAAGAAAAGGGAAAAAAGAAATAAAAAAGGCAGGCATTTAGGTAATTTCCAATTTTCAGGTGAGAATTTTGCCAAAAAACAACTAAGCAGTGGGGCCAGAGGAGTTTTGGTGGTTTTGTTGCTCGAAAAAACAGCTAGAGGTCGTTGGATAACAAACACATTTGATAAAAAGTAGGTAGTTGTTTAAAAAAAAAAAAAAGTGGGTAGTTGTTTTCAAAGTTTGACAAAAAAAGTGGTAGTTGTTGACCAAATTTTCCCTTACTTTAACTAACTCAGTCAGTCACAAATAAGTAGTAATTTGACTATTATGGTTTCTGTAGGACGTGGGCCGCGCCCTCAGCGCTATATCAGTTATGCGTGCGCGGCTTGGTACCTATACATCGACTGGTGCTTTATGCGTGTGGCTTGAGCCACGGAATCCCGCACGTGAGTGCGTCTGGAGGTAGTGTTGTCGAATGAAGGGGAGTCGCCACCGTGCCTAGATAGGTTATTCACGGCGACGCCCGAAACGTTGGTCCAAATCAATGGCCCCCACGTCCAATTCAATAGTAACCAGTCGTGGTTCGGGGACATTGCGTACGAATCAGAATCTGTAAACCCAATTCGCCCGCATGTAGCGGCCTCTATTCAGGTCTCATTGCATTCCATTCTCATGATTATTGAATCACATAACTTACGTTTTTTAGACACCTTAGAAGCGACACTAACCCTAAAAATTACTATGAAAGTGTGTTACTATTATGCAACAAGAGACTACCTAACCTAGAATTGTGACCACTTCTGTATTAATTCATGTTAAAACGGTGCCTAAAAACAGGTTGTTCCATAGTTAATCTGATTTAAAGTGATTCACATAATTCCGGTCTTCGTTTAGCAAAACATATACAAAAATTATACAACAACAATGACAATATGCATAAGATGAAGTGCATAAACTTCCAAAGTATATGCAAACTCATTCTTACCCTAAATCTGCCAAAGAAAACAAGAGTAGTTTGTAAAACGCAATGAAACGAATCCTTTGCCTTGAATCGCTACATGAAAACAAAGAAAATCATTGTTAGTCCTTGATAAAATGCAAGCGCAATAGATCTTTCGCCTTCAATTGCTATACAGAGAAAAGAATTGTTAGTATTGACAATGAATAATAATAATAAAAAGAAAACCAAAAACCAATGAAACCTATGCAAACATTGTGAAAACCCTTACATATTTACATGAAACAAGTTAAAAGTGAGTTTCTACATTGCTTTAATTATATTAAAAAACTCATAACAGTGGTTAGTTCAATATTAAAAGAAAGTGAGAGAGATTATTGGTGAGTAATCTCAGAATTCAACCTTTGTTATCGCTTATTGATTCGCAAGAGAATCGATGCTTTGAATTAGAACGAAATGTTAATGAGTGTTAAGTGTTTTCGAGACGGAGGAGAGAGAGAGAAAGAGTTATGCAGTGTATGAGATCGTGTGATGTGAAAGTGTGAAAGCGTTGCCTCGGACTGGCAAGGCAAGAGTGTATATTTATAGGCAAGGAGGCAATTTTCGAGCAAATTAAACCCTGCGTATATCAGCTGTATATGAGCGTATATACGCTGCTTCCTGCGTATATACGCTCGTATACAGCGTATATACGCTGCTTGCTTTCCATAATTTTTGGAAATTCGTTGTGTATACATAGAGCGTATATACGCTCCTGTTCGAGCGTTATTACGCTCCTGCAATGAGCGTTTATACGCTCAAAACATTTGCGTATATACGCTCAATGTTTTCGTATAATTATTTCCAAAAAAACTCGAAAATATTTTTTGATTTCCTCGATTTTATTTCGTTATTTCCTTGATTCGACGTTAATCAAAATGGGCTCTAATGTCCCCCAAAATAGCTGAAGACTCGAACCAAAACCCCCAATTTTTTTCGCACAAATTGAAATTTAAACCCCAAAAAACTCAGATCTCAAGAACCCTAGCCCCAAAGTTCGAAAATTAACCTAGATTTTTGGGCTAAAAACCGAAAAAGAGAAGGGGGGAAGAAGAAGAAGGGAGAAATTTAGGGATTAGATGAGTGAGAGGGAGAAATTGCATTAATGTTCGAAGCTCGTCCAAGCGACGGCGGAACAGCTCCGGCGAGTTCGCTAGGGTGGCGCTCGTGGCCAGCACCGGTGGTGCGAAGCTGCTCGCGCCGAAGAGTCGCGCGAACTAAACGTTCCCAGTTCTCGATTGAGGTTGAAATTGAGGTTGAATTTTTGAAATTGAAGAGAGAGAGATGGAGTGAAAGAAGTCAGAAGAAAGAAGAATGAAGGAAGAAAGAAGAAAGAAGAAAGAATGAGGGGCAGTTTGGGTAATTCACATTAAAGAGGAGAGGTTTATGTCGTAAAACYRGATTAAGTGGGGCCACCGGTGAGATTAGTGGTTTTAATCTCCAGAAAACAGCTTTGGGTCGTGGTACACAAAGTTTTAATAAAAAGTAGGTAGTTGTTTTAAAAAAAAAAAAAGTGGGTAGTTGTTTTCAAAGTTTGACAAAAACTGGGTAGTTGTTGACAAATTTTCCTTAAAGTAATTAAAAATATCAAAAAAATTACCATAAGTATTAATTAACACAATGAAATCAGTAATTTTTCAATCAAATTAAAACATACTACCCCATTAACTTAACTCTTAAAATTTGTGCAATATTTCAAATGCAACGATCATTTTGAATCGGGGAGTAAAAAATACAGAGTACAAATAGTTTTTTGTTTTGGATTCTCAACTTAACCCAAAAACTTTAAAAATTCTAAACCATACCCATTATTATGAAAAAATTTCTTCCCTTAATAAACTTCCTAAAATTTAAGGAATCACACGTAACCAAGTTCACAATAAACCTAGACCACGAAACCAAGCCACACCCTAGCGGCTTTGCCCTGTGAAATTGTCACTCTAGACCACATACCGCCACTATAACCAGTATATTGCAAATTTGGAATGGTGAAATTTTCAAGTCTAGGTTACAAAATTGATGATTGTATTATACAGTACCTTGGAAGTTTGAAGAAGGCTGAGGATATAAAAGTGAATTTTTTTATAATAAAAATTGTGTGTGGCTGTTAGGAGATATTTAAGTGTATCTTAAATTTATATAATCTTTGTTATCTTATTTTAATGGATTTTTTGTATAATACCACCTTTTGTTTACAACTTTTTATAAATTCCCACCTTTTTTTAGAAAAATTCCCACCTTTTACTTCTGTTTTGTTATAAATTCCACCTCTTAACGGAATTGTTAACGGAATTGTTAGATTGCGGGCCCCACTTGTTATTGTTATTCAATTGCAACTTTATTCTCACACTCACCCACTCGACATTCCTCGTTGACCCTCACTCCTCTTCTCATTCCCCTCTTCTTCTTACCTCGTTGACTGTCATTCCCCTCTTCTTCTGTAATTTTTTTCACCATTTTTACTGCTGCAAACTGGCTCAACGAGGTAAGAATGGTGACTTTGTTGACCCATCGACAACTTCGAGGCTCGGAGTTCCCGAACCAACTTCCGAGCCAGATTCTCTCTCCTCCAAATCCCACTTACTCAGCTTCATAAGATACTTCAAGACTGAATCTTTTTCATCGTCGCCCATCCAAACACGGAACAACCAAATCGCTGATACCCCAAATGGGTGCCAAATCTACCGCGCTCAGGCACCCATCAATGGAGGATTTAGGGTCGGATTCGGAGTCGGATAATCCGAACCTGGTGATTCGGACGTGTTTAAGAGAGAGAGTTAGCAGAGTGAATTTCTCTGCCACAGAGTAAGCAGAGGTTGGCTGAATCTGCTTCACAGAACAAAACAGCGTCGTTTTTGCAGCAGTAATCGCATTCAAGCTTCATTCTTTTTCGTTCAATTTTGTGAAAAAATGAAGAATTTTGATGAGAGAGAAATGAAATGTTTTTTTTTAAAAGGGTGAATTAAAATGAGAGAAGAAGATGAAGAAGGCACATGATAAGCAACTCAACGAGAAGAGGGGAATGACAGTCAATGAGGTAAAAAGAAGAGGGGAGTGAGAAGAGGAGTGAGGGTCAACGAGGAATGTCGAGTGGGTGAGTGTGAGAATAGAGTTGCAATTGAATAACAATAACAAGTGGGGCCCGCAATCTAACAATTCCGTTAACAATTCCGTTAAGAGGTGGGACATTTATAACAAAACAGAAGTAAAAGGTGGGAATTTAAAAAAAAAAAAACAAAAGGTGGGAATTTATAAAAAGTTATAAACAAAAGGTGGTATTATACAAAAAATCCTATTTTAATATCTTGATCTATCTTTAGGATATTCTTTAGCTTTTGTAAAGCCTATTTAAAGGGCTTGTTTATTCTGTTAATAACACAAGGTTTTCCTCATTAAAATCAATCTCTTAACAGGGTATCAAGCCATCTCTAATTGAGATTTTTTTTAAACGATCCTAGTTTTCTTTTTTTTTTCTCTCGTTGGTTTTGTTGGTTTTGTTTGTTGTTAGGCAATTCAATTTGTTAGTTTTTTTGGCAGTTAGTTTGTTTCACTTAGTTTGGTTTCTTTAATCAGTTTGTTTTGGGTTGGTTAGTTTGGCTTCATACGTGGTGCTCTGTTTTTTTAGTGTCCTCTGTTTGGTTTCTTTGTGTGCTCTGTTTTTTTGGGGGGTTAGTTCGTTTGGTACTCATATGTTGCTCCAAGGCTAGTGAAGTATCGTCGTCGACGCCCAAATATGAGCCTTTCTTCGCCTATTACTTGCATCCTTCCGAGGCTACTGGCAGTATAATTAGTCCTATCTTGTTGAAAGGCGATAACTACGAAGAATGGTCACAATCTCTTCGCAATAATTTTCGGGCTAAAAATAAGATGGGTTTCCTTGATGGTACCATTAGCATGCCTAAGACTACTTTCGGTTGATTATGCTCAATAGGGTGTGATTAATTCTATGTTGGTAGCCTGGATTTATAATACGCTAGATGTTTCGATTCGATCTACCGTTCGACTTCTCGATGAAGCCAAGATTTTATGGGATATCTTAGATTCTTAGAGATCGTTATTCTCTTGGCAATGGACCACAAATTCTTGAATTTAAGTTACAACTTGCTGAATGTCGCCAAAACGATCGATCAGTTGTGGCTTATGATGGTGAATTGCGTAAAATCCAAGATGAACTTGCAAGCTATCAACGAGTCCCGTCTTGTACGTGTTATGCTGCTTCTAAATACGCCAAGCCTTAGGAGAATGGTCTGCTTCAACAGTTTTTTATTGGCTTGAATAGTTTAAAATTCGGGAGTGATGTGTCTATTCTTCTTATGCATGCAAGATCCTCCTCCTTCGTTAAACGCTGCGTACGCGCGTATTGTGGCTGATGAACGCAAGCAATTGCTTTTGGACTCGCAAACTACTAAACGTCCCAATGTTGTTGGCTTTGCGGTCCAGTCTTCTTCTCAGTCTTCGTCTTGTGGTCGTGCTACTGATAGGGCGCGTATTAAATGTTATTATTGTGCTCGGCTCGGACATGATCGCGAGCCTTGTTATGAGTTGCACGGTTTCCCTACTGGGTGGCGTGGTCGTGGTTCAAGTTGTAGGAGACGTGGCTCGCGCGGTGGTTCGGGACGTGGTGCTCCTGGTTGTGGGTCTGCTACGCGCACTACTGAAAGTCGTAGTACTACATCTTCGAATATTAGTGTTGTTGATCGTGCTCAAGTACCATCTTTAACTGATGTTCAATGGGATCAATTAATGACAACTATTAAAAATACTTTTCCTTTGAGTAATAATAAAGCTTCGCATTGTTTGAACTTATTCATTGTGATATTTGGAGACCTTACAAAGTTTTGTCTAGTGGTAATGCTCGTTGCTTTCTTACCATTGTTGATGACTTTTCGAGGGCTACGTGGGTTTTTTTTATGCTTGGAAAATATGAAGTGGAACAAATAATCATTAATTTTTGTTCTATGGTTAAAACTCAATTTCAAACTCGTGTAAAAACTATAAGAAGTGATAATAATGGACAAGAGTTTTTGAGTTTAGGTGATTTTTTTTTTGCTAAAAAAGGAATTATTCATCAAACTTCTTATGTTGATACAACTCAACAAAATGGTCGGGTTGAACGGAAACATAAACATATTCTAAATGTTGCTCGTGCTCTTTGTTTCCAAGCTAAGTTGCCTAAATATTTTTGGGGAAAGTGTGTTTTAACTGTTGTGCATATTATTAATATGACTCCAACACCTATTTTGGGTGGTAAAACTCCTTATGAGTTCTTGTTTGGTCACCCTCCTAATTATGATACTTTGCGTGTTTTTGGGAATGTTTGTTATGCTGTTAATCAATCATGTCTTAAAGACAAGTTTGACTCTCGRYCTAGGCATTGTATTTTTGTTGGTTATCCTCATGGAAAAAAGGGGTATCGCCTGTACGATTTGGACACACAAAAGTCGTGACGTGCAATTCTTTGARAATGTATTTCCATATATAGATGCTTTGTCGGCTCATGAAAATTCACTTTGGGATAGTTATATCAGTCAGCCTAGAGTTTGGGATGATGATGTTTCTATTGTTGTTGAGGAGTCATTGGCCACGGATGTTGAGCAATCCCTAGCTTCTGCTCCACAACTTGACCAGACTGATCACGTACTTTGTGATGATCCTAGTGCTTCTCTCGGTCAATGTTTGGATACTTCCCTTCGTGATCTTTATTCAGCTACTCCTACAGATGGGGAGTGTGTTACCTTGGGTCGTGGACATAGGGTTAAGCAGTCTTCTTCTCGTCTCAAGGATTATGTGACTTATAATGTGACAACGAAGATAAACCCTACATCAATGACTTCTCCTCCTCCTCCTTTAGCTTCGTCAGGTAAACCATTTGATATAGCTTGTTGTGTTGATTATAATAAGTTTTGTGTGAAACATAAATGTTTTCTAATGGCTATTACTAAGAATTCTGATCCAAAGATCATTAAAAAAGCTGTGAAACATGACGGTTGACGTAAAGCTATGCAAGAAGAAATTGATGCTCTAGAACGTTGTGGTACTTGGACCATAGAGGACTTGCCTTTTGGAAAGTGTGCAATTAGTAATGGATGGGTTTATCGCACAAAGTATACTTCTACAGGTGATGTTGAGCGCTTAAAAGCGCGTCTTGTGATTCACGGTAATCGACAAGTTGAAGCCCTGAAGGTATTGATTATAATGAGATTAATTTTGCACCAGTTGCAAAAATGGGAACGGTACGTCTTCTTCTTTATATTGTTGTTTCATTGTCTTGGGTGTTGCATCCAATGGATGTTAGTAATGCTTTTCTGCATGGTGATTTGGAAGAAGAGGTTTATATGCAATTACCTCCTGGTTATGTTCATTCTAGTCCAGGGAAGGTTTGTCGGTTACGTCGTTCATTGTATGGTTTTAAACAGGCTCCACGAACATGGTTTGCTAAGTTATCTGGTGCTCTATTATCATATGGTTTTCAGCAATCTCATGCAGATTATTCTTTGTTCAGTTTCCTCAAAGGAGATATTGTATTACATGTGTTGGTTGATGTTGATGATTTGATTATTGCGGGTTCCTCTCATACTGTTATAGAAAGTTCTAAGAATTATTTAGGTACTTGTTTCCATATGAAAGACCTTGGTATTTTCAAATATTTCTTGGGTATTAAAATGGCTTGTGGTCCCGAGGGTATTTTTTGTCTCAACGGAAATATGTACTAGATATTTTGACTGAAGCTGGTATGCTTGGGTGCAAGCCTATTGATACTCCTATGGAATAAAATCATCGTCTTGCTATAGTTGAGAATGATCCTTATTCAAATCCAGATCAATATCGTCGTCTTGTTGGTAGGTTGGTTTATTTGTCTGTTACTCGGCCTGAATTGAGTTATGTTGTCCATACTTTATCCCAATTTTTGTGTAATCCGCAAGTTGCTCATTGGGATGCTACTGTTCGGGTTTTTGTTATCTCAAAGGTACTCCAGGTCAGGGTATTCTTTTGTATCCTATGAAGGATATGATTTTGTCTGGTTTTTGTGACAGTGATTGGGCGGCGTGTCCTCTGACACGGCGTTCTTTGACAGGGTATATGGTATTTCTAGGACGATCTCCTATTTCTCGGAAAACTAAAAAACAATCTATTGTTTCTCGCTCTTCTATTGAGGCCGAATATCGAGCTATGGTCGTTACCACGTGAGAGTTGAAATGGTTAATGAGTGTTTTGGCTTCTCTAGGTATTTAACATTCTCAGCCGATGAAATTGTTGTGTGATAGTAAATCAGCTCTTCATATTGCTAGTAATCCTGTGTTTCATGATCGCACAAAGCACATAGAGATAGATTGTCATTATGTTCGTGATGAGGTTGTATCTCGGAATATAGCACCTGCTTATGTGCCTACTAATTCTCAACTCGCTGATATCATGACTAAAGCTCTAGGAAARCAACAATTTCGATTTCTCTTAAGCAAGTTGGGCATTCAGAATCTACATGCGCCAACTTGAGGGGAGTGTAATGTTAGGAGATATTTTAAGTGTATCTTAAATTTGTATAAATATGTTTGTTATCTTAGATTAATATCTTGATCTATTTTTAGGATATTCTTTAGCTTTTGTAAAGCCTATTTAAAGGGTTTGTTTATTCTGTTAATAACACAAGGTTTTCCTCATTAAAATCAATATCTTAATAATGGCTTTTTTTTAAAAGACGCATAACAAAGTAAAAAAAAATGAACTTATAAATCACAGTTACAAACGATCTTGCTAACGGACGCCCCAGGGCGTTAGTTAAGGCTTAAATATAGTTTCTAAAATAGTATAATTCTCGAAATTCATGTCAAAATCACGCGGCAATCAGTGTAATTTATGTGTAGATTTATTAAATATTTCTAATTTTAGTTAACCTCTCCAACGTCTCGTGGACGCTTGTTAGCTTTTGTCACTTACAAATAGATATTCTCACCTTAATCCACAATTAATTTACGGATGGTGTGTGTTTGTTACTGACCACGTAGTTTCTTGCATTTTTCTCAATTTCTACACACTTCTTGGACCTCCTCCAAATACGGAGTATTAAACATCCACGTTTCGTACATTTTACAGTTGGTTCTTTAGGTCGTCGACTGCAACTAATTATTAATCAACTGCCCTCATATTATATAAGTAGATTATGATTTATGAGAGATACAATGTCCCCATTTTTAGGCACCAATTAAACTTAAATAATACTCCAATATACGTCCATCGTAGTCTACTTAAGTATTTCTTAATTAGCATTGACCATTGAGGCATTGACYAGTGAATTTAACTTAACTGAACTTAATTGAACWTAACTGAATTAAATATTTTATGTAARAAGGATATTAGGTTAGRTAACTGAACTGAATTAAATATTGTATGAGAGAAGGATATTAGATTAGGTAACTGAACTTAACTRAACTGATGTACCATGAAAATAAGTCCAAAGAAACAGGGTCTTATTTGACAATCTGACACCATCCAAATTATTGTAACTAAAACTACTAGTACTCTCTTTGTTCCATGAAGATCATGACACTACTTCTTTAAAACGTTTGTCAACGCACAATCAGTGACAAATCCAGAAATATTATACAGTGGGGTCAAAATAAATTTTGTATATTTATATGAGGTCAATTAGTTAATTTAGTATGAAAATATTGATAAAATCTTCCAAATTTATAACAAAAATTCCACTATTTTGAATTTCAAGTGGGGTGAATGTGTATCCGCCACTGTACAATTTATATGTTAAATATCTTGACTTATATAATAGTAAAAATTATAAAAGTTTGATATTAATAAAGCACTCGTTAAGACAAATCAAAAGATGTACGAAGTACTTATTTGAATTTATTTATTCCAACATTTAATTGTAACTGTAGTGAACTATCTCAATGAAAATCAAAATTTACACTAATGATTGAGGGTATACCTAATATTGTACTCCGACTCCGTCTCTATCACTTATTGTGTTTTTTTGTTTTTCACTCTACCTATACTTATTTGTTTTATTATTAGGACAATAATGTATACGAGGGAGTAGGGGTGTTAACGAGCCGAGCCTGCTCGAGCTCGGCTCGAAGTTAGCTCGAGCCGAGCCTCATCTAAGCTCGGCTCGAAAGTTTGCGAACAGGCTCGAAATATTATTTTATCTTTTTATTTAACCTAATAATTATAAAATTAGTAGTATATTATTGATAAATTTAACAAAAAATTAGAAAATTCATAACTATTAACTATTATATGTTCTTAGAAGTCATTATTTACTATAGTTTTCGAATTCCAATATAGTTTTAATGTATTTTGAACTTGACATTTAAGGCTCGAAAAGGCTCGAGGCTCGGCTCGAGCTCGAGAATATTCGTCACGAGCCTAGCTCAAAATGCCCAAAGCTCGGCTCGGCTCGGCTCGTTAACACCCCTACGAGGGACTTTAACTAACTTAAATTATTGTTCACAACAAAATAATATTAAGACTTTTTTTTCTTATGTCTGCAAAATGTCTATTTATTTCAAGTTAGTTCACTTTTTAATTTCTTTTTCTCATAAACACATTATTTTATTGCAATTCAGTTCAATTATTTCTCCGTGAATGTAACAAAAAGTTCCTAAACGTACTATTTTTTTTCACTTTAAAACACTTATTTTAACTTAATTTTTAATACTAAACCGTACATAATTTCTAACCAACTAATAAATTATGAGTCACCCTCTCAACAGAATAAATCATCGGTTGTTTAAGTTATGTACCTATATATAAAATACCCTTATGAAGCTATAATGTATGTTGCACTTCTTCTATCCCAGTGAATTTGCGACATGTTTTTCTCTATGAAACGTTATTTACATCAGTTGCAATCTCAATGGGATGAATGTAGACAGGCAGGGGCGGACGCAGCAGGGGGGGGACAAGGGGACACTTGTCCACCCCACTTTAAAAAAAAGAAAAAAAAATATGTTCTAAAATATTGAATAAATAGAAGTGAGAGTAATAATAGTACATGAAATTGAGTTAGCTCCAGTGATTAGGTACCTTGTTTCTAACATCTAAGGTTATGGGTTCAAACCTTATTGTTAACAAATCATTTATTAGTTTTGTTCTTTTGCATTCTTTGCTTTATATATTTACTTGTGACCCCTTTTACATTTCATTCATACACATTTATTTTTTTATTTTTTTTTCATAATTACTTCTTCCCTCTTTTATTATTTATTCCCTTCTCAATAAGTTTTTAACTAATTTATTGTTTAACAAGAATTAATAATAAATTATCCTTTTAATATAAAACAAAATTGGCTATAAAAAATTCAAAATTTGTAGCACACTTCACGTGCATGTAAAGCTAATTTTGCTAAAAATTTCAAAATTGGCTATAAAAAATCAAAATTTATTGCCTGTTTCGCGTGCATATACGACTAATTTTTCTAATGTTTTAACAAACGAGATTTAATTAATTGAATATAATAAGATTTTGTCAAATTATTTATATTAAACTAACTTGTATTTTTTAAAATGTTTTTACTCGTATATGAACGTTCATAATTTGTCCCCCCAACTTTAAAATCCTACATACGCCACTGTAGACAGGCCCGGTAGACGGGTAGGATATTCAACATCGTCCATTGCTTAATTGCCCCCACGCACATTTGAAGCCTCACCAATCACCGTATTCAGACAACTCGACAAGCAGTCGTAGTGACTTTAACATGTATGCCATACATTCCATAATAACGTTCAGAATCGTCATCATGTTGTAATGTGCCAGAAATGTTTTTAATTTATATATTTTTTAAAAAATTAATTTTGTTTCCTATCCTATAAAATTGAATAGTGTTAGATTATTATCTTACTAGGCAAATCGACAGCAAACTGATAAGAAAATGGGAGTTTGTTGTGGTAATGTATTTAGATAAGGTGTATGTAAAGACATGACCACTGATATCTTCACATGGCCTTTGTCATTAGGCTAGGGTTAGAGAAGGGAGCAGTTAGGAGTATAGTGCGGGTCAAAGTTGGTTAACACAACTTAAATTGTCGGACAGTGTTAGGTTGTGTTGTTGAGATAATGTTTGGTATATATTTGGACAATGTTATAAACTCGCAAGACAATGTTAGGATTGAATGACTTTTTACTGATGAACAGTACATGAACCGTACTCAAAAAATGACGAAAACGCCATGCGCTTTACTCCTAGCTGCATGCGCTAGGTTTATCAGATCTCATCACTGATACAATCTCACACATTTTTACATATTGTATCTTTATATTTAGTAGAGTATCATGAAAAATTGAATATAGTCGTACTGTATAATAATGCGAAGTATATTTTTGTTCCCAGATAATTGTGAGTTCATAAATAAATAAATCAGTTAAATAAGTTGTTGTTGTGGTTGTTGATCACTATTGACTATTTTTGGCAATTGGCTTTTGGCCTTTTGTCTTGATCAAACAAATAATAAAAGTGTTTGGTTTTTGACTTTATCATTGGCTTTTTACCTGGCTTTTCAGCCAAAAGCTAATCCTACTAGCCTTTTCAATTAGCGGTTGACTGTTGTTAAACTTATTTACAAATTTACCCCTTAATTAATAATGATAATAAATGGTACTCCATACTACAAGTGAGAAAAAAAGGGGTCTACTAAGACCATTTATGTCATTTTATAAGGTAGCAACCAATAACCAAAAACCAATTTTCTCAAACATGTTCATAAGGTTAAATAGCCTTTAAATTCAACCACATAAAACARTTARTCAAACCAACACAAAAAAACAGCCAACAACCACAGTCAACAAATTCCAAASAAGACCCATTTGTATTTTCTAAAAATAAATGCTGTCTTTTTCTASGTGTTTTGCATGGTCTCTTGTAAGTTGTAACCAATACTTATTTGCCACGTTTCGTGTTTACGTGCCAAGTTTCATAAGTTAAATTAAAATAGCAAGTTAGTTGACTTAGCTTGTGGCAATTCAAGCTGTTCTAACATCTAAAACGATGAGTACGTTATGAATCTGTTATGATCAATTTCTAATATGTGCCTACGTGTCCGATTAGTTGTTGTTTGATCGAATGATGTAAACTTATTGAAGAAGATTAACCAAGTAATTAAGTATTCGATAAATTATTATGTGTTGCTTGGAATGAATTTTTTATTAAGATAATTTTGTATTAAATCTGTAATGTAACAACTAGTTCAATGTTGTAATGTATATTTATTTTTTGGATTTTTGGATTTTTCAGTCACAATTGTAAATGTTTTTTATTTTTACTCTTTCTTATTGATAAAATTCAATATTATTACTGTTAAAAAATAAAAATAATATCATTGTGTGACGTGAGTAGGTTATCTATCAAAAATTAAATGTTACAAAATAATAAAAGTTTGATTTCATCAATTCTCGCTCTAAGGTGTCGTTTTATAGGAAGTATTTGTATATATGTAAATGAACAACAATTCATCTAACCTTTATTTTCACCTTAAAAAACGTTTCTTACATATTTATTGAGTGCAAAAGTCCAAGACACTATTCCAAAACGATCTATTTGTCCTTCCAAACAGGAAAAGAGATTATGGAGCTATTGTAGGATTCTTATATATCACATACATGGGAACATGGATTATGATTCTATGAGCTCGTGACTTTTCTTAAGAAAATTTGAACACATACATATGATTATCACATTCAATATATATATATATATATATATAATATATATATATATATTGATAACTGTTTAGTCACGGAACAATTCACATATGATCAAGTAGACGATGTTTATCCCACTACACTAACGAAGTGTGAATTAAGGTTGAGAGTGTTCGTCATTAGGGATCGGAATGAATGACATATTGAGAAGAATTACGTATTTCCCTTCTTACCATATGATTTTAAGGTTTTTTTGCTTTATGAACAGAACTTACACTTTTATGATGGGTATGACTCAGACCCTTATGACAATACTAAAAATATTTTTTAACAACGTAAAACAACAAACTAGACTCTAGTTATGTATAAACACACTTGTTCATACATGTGACGAGTGATGTGAAATGAAGGAAATAAATTCACAGCAAGATACTCGTAGATAAGATGAATGTTTCTACCCAAGATTATGAGCATATTAATATATCATATGGTACGGTCAAAAGCCACATACTTAAATATTTACGTAGGACACTTTATATATGTAAGATACGAAGATTTGGACATGTAAATGCCCTACAATTACCATATTAATATGGTTGGTTTATTGGTTACATGTGAAAGAATATGTGTAATGAAGATGACATACAATTGACATTCCATACCATGAAAGAGTTAGTACATGTGTGTCCATGTGTTTGTGCAGGTTGTTGGACGCCTTGGACCATGCAATTTGCAATGCAATTTCCTATTTACTATCTATAATTATTTTATGTAGACTGTATGTAGTTGTTGACTACTCGTAGCATTCATTTTCATACGTACCTTCTCATTTCACTCATCGTTCGGAGGAAAAAACTTAAACAAATATCTTTTTTTCAGTCAATAATTATGTAATTCATTCCAGATAGAGTCTTGACGTTATAAATAGATATTACAACTTGCGATAGTATAATTACAAGAGTGTCCTTGAACATATTACTCTATTAATTTTATTACAATTTCATAATAAACACCACCTTAATTATTGTTACCAAAGTATGTGTCTACTATATTTATCTTCAAAGTTTTAAACAAGAAGCTACGAGGAAAGTACATAAATCTTCATGTCATTCTAAAACAAGAAGCAACGAGGAAAGTGCATAAATCTTCATGTTATTCATGTCATTCAAAATTTGATTTCCACCATGATTGACTAGAAGAGGAACAAAATTTTCTAATTCGTTCTAACATTATGTTTTAATGTCTTCGCATGACCATATATAATCATGTTTATTTTAGATGAAAATGAGTACTGTACTTTGTATTACATAGAAAAAGCAATAGTTGCTCCTAGATATATAAACTAGAATTGTATATTTATAAAAGTGTCTTTAAACATAGGAAAAATTCCTTTGATAGGCACAAGTTTTTATGAAATTCCTTTGGTAGGCACCAGTTTTTAGAAATCCCAATTATAGGTATTAATTATKTTAACTTGTCTTAGCCGTGAGTAATTGTATGTTTTGGCTGTTATGTTGGGGTTTTGGCCGTTACGTATTGGGTTTTGGCTGGTACTTCCTTTGAGTCCGCTGGTACTTCCTTCAAAGGAAAGGTTAGGCAACTTCTTACTTTATTTGAATCCCAGAAATCCCAAAATTCTAATTCGCAATCTTCGATTTCGAATTCAAATGTTGAGGAGTCGTGTAATGAGCAGCAATTTCATCCTAGTTTCGCGAAATTGAGACCTACGAGATTTTAAGGATTGTTGGTCGGTTTTAGAAGCTTCCCCGATTCGGTTTTTGGGAACAGAGGACAGAGTTGTGGTTTATTTCATCACTAGCTTTTTAATAAAGGGGAATTAGGCGAACGTGCGAGGATTGTGACGTTGTTCGGATGATTTTTTAGGCGTTTAAGGTGTTTGTGGATGAACGAGATGTTTCTGGGAAAGTTAGGTGAATCTTCATCTTCTTCAATCTCCCCTCGCTCTTTTGCAATTTACAAATGAACTCATTTCAATTTCATCCTCATTATCACTGATCATACTTTCATCCTTCAAAATTGCGTGATTCATTATTTCATATGATGGATCCAACAACATGTTCAGCTCTTCCGCCACTGCTCAACTCACATGTCACTATTTCCTTGAGCTCATGTGTTAGCCTTCTGCTTCTGAATTTGTCAAAGCCATTAAAAGGTTGAACTTTTTACTGTTAGTAGGTTTGATTTCATAATTTGCAAGGTTTCAATTTTGTATTTGCTTGAATTCTGACCAATTTGTTTCAGTATTAGCTTGAGTGCATGTGAAATTAGTTGTTTGATTGGTAATCGAATTTGTTTTTCTTGCTGCATTTACTAGCCCCAATTTGATAATCGTTGAGCCTTCAAGTTTAACTATGTAATGTGATAATTGGTTTAACGGAATATTCTTTGGCAATTGGTTTAATATAACGAAATATTTTTCATTATACCTACGGTTAGTTGAAAATAYAAACAAAACTCATACCTATTAGAGGGATTAAAAAAAAGTCATACCTAYCGAAGGAAATCCGCAAAAACTCATACCTAGTTACCTACGAAAGGGAATTTCCCTTAAMCATATTATTACTCTAATTTACTATTAAGATGTGYTGGCTAAATAAATAATTATAGTACTTCCTATTCCAATTAAAATGAACAAACATTTGATGTTTATAAAAAGTCATTAGCCCTTAGAAATTAATATGTATATACGAAGGATAACAAAAAAATTAGGGTTATTGTGATATTTGAAAAAATAAGGACCACAATTAAATACGGGGAACAATAATTGTTAAAAATTGAAGGTCACACATATCACTTAAAAAAATTAAAAAATTGAAGGTCGTCACAATTTTTGTTGTTGTATCTACGGGGTACTATATTTAGAACTACATGCACTCCATAAAAGATATTCCTCTTTTGGCCCTTTTCATTTACAAAAAGTTTTCATAAAACTAGAAATGCAAATATGAAGTATAAAAGTAACTAATTGGAAGCTATTGCGAATTTGTGATTACAATTCCACAATGATTCAAAAATACCAATCCTCTTTTTATTTATTTATTGTTATTGTGTAGAAAGCTATGAATTGAAATAATAGACGTATCGACGTGAAGGATATTTATTATGATTTTCTCATGCTTTGAATATCATCTTTCATGACTTAATTAAATAATTATCTTCTAGTGAATTGCACTTCTTCGTTAATGTTATGTTTAAATGTTGTACGTATATAAAAGAAACAAATTAATAAACAAGGTGCAAATTAAAGGATAATTTGGTAGGTCAAGTGCCCAAACTAGAATTATCAATTATCATTATTGCAATTGCAAATTTGCAATTGAATTATACGGAGCAAGAACGTGAAAACATTGTTTATGCCCCCATGCCCCATGTTATGCAACATTGCCTTAATAGTTAATATATCTCGTCAAATAAAAAGTCTTAATATATAATAATATCGTTGTTTAGCTTATGATTTACTTATATCATCCCGATTATTTTCATTAAAATAATTTGTTTGCATTATAATTAAAGTACATCTCTTCACATAGGAAGTTTCCTTCTCATATAATAAAAATTAGATCTTAAAACACATGCCTATATAGGTACAAATGCGTACAATTATTGTCATGAGAGACATGAGGTTGATGAAAGAAAAATTCATTTACCTCATATTAAGGTTATAAATTTGTGGAATGGATAGGCAGGGTTACTAAAATTGACACTAGTTGAGTTGATTCAAAGCTCGACAAAGCGTCGTCAAAGCGTTTTTAGTTTAAAAATAATGACATGACACAACTTGATACATATATTAAGTATATACTCCAAGCTTTTTGAAATTGAAAAATTTGTATTCGATTATAACCTATATCATGATGTTTATGCACTTGCAAATACAAACATTTAATAATGTAGGGCAAAGTGTTTTATTTCATTTTATGAAATTATTTAATACGAGTACATTATTATCTCTATTAATAAGCCAAGGGGAGCAATGGTGTTCCCCTATGAAATACCATCATACCCCTCATTAAGTTGGCTTTTTAGAAAAGTAATATTAGTACTTTATTTTATTTACTAAATATAAATTATTTTTAAAAACTACCATAATGAATAAAAAAATCAAACCGTAATTAATGATAATAAAAAAACATCTTCAATTAACTCTTAATTGAAACCTTAATTTGTTCAATTGCTCAATTAATCAACTTTAGTTTCTAAATAGAAATAAAAAATCAATTAATCTCTATTATATAAGCCAAGGGAGGAAGAGGTGTCCCCTATTAAAAGTCGATAATACCCTTAATATTTAATGTGCTTAATAACTTTAATCTTAATATAAATAAAAAAAGCCGTGAATTGATGCGCTTGATTGCTTGAATTACCATTTCTCTATTCTATTGAAGAAAGAACATACATTTATATGTGATTTAATTAGTGAACAATTCAATTCAATGAACAATGTTTCAATTGAATTAAAACATTATGAACAGAAGTATGTATGCATCAGATGCACAATAAATTTATTGTGCATGCAAGCATATAGTACCCTTATATCAATATAGTGACCCATTTTCATTTTCATCAATATAGTGATAAATAATAAGAGTCACTATACTGATAAAAAAGGTAATTATATTAAACCAAAAGAGTCACTATAATATGATGCACAGTAATTTATTGTGCATCCGATATACCTAATACTTGTCTATGAAATATAGTTGAATTCAAGTAATAGTACTTACAAATTAATTACAATTAAGATAAATTGTATTGCTAATTAGCTATTAATAAATTAATAATATCAATTTTAAAAAATATTTATTAAATCAGTATTGTATAATCATTTAAACGAATTGCAATATTCATAAGTCTAAGCACGCATCGCGTGCACATAAAAATTTAGTATACTCTATGTAAACTCGCTTTTCAATATTATCTTATACTTTTCCATCCTTTAATAAGTGCATACTGTTGAAACAATTTATACATTACATTGCATATTGTGTACACTCCCTCCATTCTGAATTGTTGTACATATTTAAAATCTTTACATGCACTATTTACATCATAAGAGAATCTTCTACATATCTCTTAATATATAAATCGAAATATAGTCATGTGAGTCTTTGTTTGATTCATCTCGATGAGTATATAAAAATATCTAATTTTTTATAATTTTTGATATATATAATTAAAGATATAATCAAAATCAAAATCAAATTTGCATTGACATTCGTGCAAAACTGAAATTGGTAGAACATTTAAGAACGGATGAAATATAATTATCTTGAATTATACTCCCTCCGTATCGATTTATCTGCAACAATGAATATTTATATCTCTCACATATATTTTAATGTTACAGATAAAATAATACAGAGGGACTCAGTACAATACATGCACGTTGAAACGAATCAATAACAAAATCTCACATGCATTTATATAAGGAATAGCTATATTTGATTTCCTTACATACAAATCACAATAACGTACTATCAAAGGGCTATGTGTGAATAGTATCAACAAGAGAAATGATTGCACTTATTAAAGAACGAAAAATAAAATCTATACCTTACTATTCAAGGGTTATGTTGAATAGTATATTAAATTCACCCCCAACACAATTTGACACATGACATCTGAAATCACTCTTTTCACAAATGAATAAATCACTTCCTCCCATTAACACATCACTCATTACACTATTTTACCTAAATTCAACTTTATTCATTTCTCCAATCTCTTCAAATCTCTAATGTAATCTATATTAAATATTTAAAAGGAGACGTCAGAATTAATACAATAATCATACACTTCTTAAAATCACATAAGATACGATACATGAAAAAACATTATCATCAAATTAAAAAGTACGTTCAAAATGAATTAGACTTGGGCGAGTGGAGCATCACCCACAACTCCACCATCATTCCATCAGCTACATGTGGGTTGGGTCTAAACGGGTGAAACATTTACTCCGTAGTATATTTTTATATTGCAATTTATGAAATGATGATATAAAATTTTCACATAAAAAAAAAAATGAAGTTAAATGAAAATTCAAATAAATGGTGACGAGTTATAGGTCAAATGGTTATGGATAAAAAAAATTCTCACCCACCGCTAGCTTTCAATCCATTTAAATCAGATTTTCTATCCATTAATAAAAACGGTGAAATGAGTATTACCCATTTATCCCCAGTGAAGAGAAAAGTGACATTTCTTAGAACATTTTTATTCATTATTTTTTGGGTGTTAAGAACGTTTTTTCATTTTTTCTTCTCATATTTGATCATTCCCATTTTTCATACCGTCATATTCAATACTTTATAAATAATTAAATATAAAGTTTAATTAAAAATGTCCTGATACATTGCACGAGTCATAAAACTAGTTATTATTGTTATTTAAATTGACATTACGATGATTACAATTACAAATCTTATGTAAGTTGATATAAAACACGACAAATTGTAAATAACAAGATTACTACACTTCATAATCTTTGTTCGTTTAAAAAAAAAAAATTTCCTTTGCACTAATAGCCCAATTGTTCATAAGCAAATATGCAATAAATCCCAAATGAACAAAAAAACAAAAGAGTGTGGTTATTAGCTATGACCTCTGTATAATAGCACACTAGATATTCCCGAGCATACGCTAGGTTTAAAAAAATACAAATTTCTCTAAACTAAATGAAATTTTGATATTTTGAAATTGTAATTATTAAAATAATTTTTTTTTTGTTTTTCTTATATTATATAAAATAATAAACATATAAAATTTTTAAAAAACACATTTATTAATTCATTAAATAATTTTACATTTTATAATACAATATAATTAATAAAGTGTATTGGGAAAATTTAGAAGAAATTGTGAGAAGTGGAGATTGTTTTAGTAAGAGTTATAAGATTGTTCGTGAAGCAAGGCTACAAATCTACAATTGGACTAGTCAAAACAACACTTCCCACGTCAAAAGAAAAGTTTGATCAAATTATGAGTAAAAATTACGTCCAAAACTATCCATTAATATTTTGTATTCGCTTTTACCTAACAACAAAGCTAACAAGGAAGTAAATTATCCAAAACATTTAACTTTACCTTTACAATGTCAATAATAACATCAAAACCAATCAAATAATGCTACCTCATCATAATCTTCACATTCAATCTTATTAACAAAATGAAGATTCATCATTTCCAAATAAACAATTACATGGGGACAATTAATTAATTACAGAATACGGCGAGTCGGCAATCATCCCCGAGAAAAATTCATGTTATCACCGATTGCACTCTACAGCCTCTCACTATTTACAATTTTACATACAATATTGATCTTCATGCTTGAATCTTGATAGACCATCGTGACTGTACGAACAACCGGTTGTGCTATAAAATTTACCCCATAAACGATACATCTTCATTAGAATTACAAACAAAGATAAAACTTAAAAAAATTGATTAGTAATTAATCACACTTTCCAACATTCGCGTGACCTCATTTTTCCAACAACATGTCGTTTTTTTTCCGTCAAACTTTTCTCCTCTGTAAAAAAAAAAAAAAAAAAAGTCCTAAAAAGTGAGTAAAATTACTTTCTTTTTCACCCACCAAAAACAGCAACAACAATTGAGATTGCAAAGGGGAGTACTATTTACAAAAATTCACATGAAAGATTAGACTTTTACCAAATGAAAAAATTACAAATTAGTCATGAGCTTAAGTTGCACGATTGAATAACACACTCTCGAATTCCATTGTAAAAGCAGCACGATTAGAGCATTAATCCCTCGTTGTTCAACTTTACGTATCTATATATATAATAAAAATATTACTGTGATGCCTTCTAAATTCCTCATATCTCCTGTTGATCAACCACATCTTCTGCAAATCTCACCTTTTCTTCTTCTTCCTGATTCTCTCACTGCTATCAATTTCCCAAAAAAAAAAATGAGTAAAAAAACAGGGGAAAAACAGACAACAAGGGGATCATAATTATTGATGAAATTACCTGAAGAAAGACAAGGGCGAAAGAACACGAATAGAGTTGACTTGGAATTGAGAAGAGGAGAGAGATGGTTTTTGGAGTCTGAAGGCTAAGAAATGAAACAGTCCGAAAACAGCGGACCATGGCATAGCCAAGAACACACCTTAACCCAAAATGCGAAGGACATTTTAGTGAGAGGCAAAGTAGTGGTGAGATTTCGAGAAAAATGGAGCGAGATGCAGATGTAAGACTATCTCAATAACTAATCACAAACGAAAAGAAGCAAGGCTTTTTGATTAAACAGAACCACAATTAATTATAAGAGGAGACTTCTAACGAAATATATGATTTATTTATAATTAAAATAATTAAATGAAAGAAAAGGAAAGGAATAGAAAAACTAAGAGATACGAGGTCAAAAGATCGGGTAAAGGGAAAGAAACAACTTGAAGAGTTATGAAGACTCATACTAGAATTACGCACAAGCTCGCTTGAAATTGAAATTGAGATATTGATGTGGTGGTAGAAATGGGGTAGACTAGTTTCTCTTGCCTGCTTTTCGTATGTCTTTCAAACCTGTCCAATCTGGATTCTTGCGTATTAAATAAGTAATATATATCATATTTATATTATTTTGTTGGTGGATAGTACCTAAAATACCTCTATCAAAAAAAACTTTAATTTTAGTCTATTTTCAAACTTCTTATTCCTTCAATAACTGCCGTATCAAGGAATAATTAATTCAGATAAGGGTATCAATAAATTAGACATCAATGTTCAATAAAGACATCAATTTAACATTAATATTAAAGGATCAGATATCAAATAAATTCGATCCAAATTAAAAAAACAATACATGAAGTAAAGATAGACTTAGTATATTAAATTCTCTAATAGAATAATTTGTCCACAACTACCTCCACGGTTTTTTTAAAAAAAAAACAACAACTACCACTTTTTATCAAATGTTTGTGAACTCACGCAGCGAATTTTCAATATAATACTAGTATACGGTCTGGCTTACCCTCTCTCCGAACACGCACTGCCCAACCATCCCCTCTCACTGCTGGCCCCTGGAAACCCATCCACCCTCGTGCGCAATTCTCACTGAATGATGTGCACCCCCTCGACACTTAACTGCACCACGGACCTTGAAACACACCAAAGAGAGCCACGCGGCTCCCTAAACCATCCACTGCTTAGAGCCAACGAACAGCCCTTGAAACCCTCGAAACCAACTAAAACACCCTTCAAGAACCACCTCAAGCAAACCAGCTCACCTGTCACCCTCATCATCGCACCACCCTCGCGACACCCCACGAACCAGCCACCCCATCAATTCGTACCACAAGCCCAACTCGCCCCTTGATTCCCCAATTTCCTTTTAATTAGGGTTTTATTAATTCCCCACACTTTTCGAAATTATGGTTTTGCTTCAATTGAAGAAACTCAAATGGGGGTTTCGAATTGAGAAATCGAATTTGGTTATCGAATAGGTTCTTTCGTTGTATTTAGGTTCAAATGGGTAGGTGGAGAGTATGGTTGGTTTGTGGTCTCTAGTGGGCCTGATGTTGTTGGGCATAGAAGGTGTTGCGTTGTTTGGAGAAAGTGCTCAGGGAAGCTGAGCTGCTGGTTGGCTTGCTTAAAGGTATGGAGGGAGACGGACGGCTGGCAGGGCGGCGCATCAAAGTCGTTGTCGGTGGAGAAGTTGCAGCAGTGAGGGAGGTGGCGGGAAGGTGTTTGAAAGGGAGAGAGTTAACGGTGTTAGTAAAGCAAACCGTTAATGGTGATCGTGTTTCACAAACCATTGATAAAAAAGTGTTACTTGTTTCTAAATTTGACAAAAAAATGATAGTGTTGGACAAATCTTTTCTTTCTAATAATACAAATAAAGTGTTACAAGAAACACAACCCTTCATTTTCTTTGTTTTCTTTTCAAATTTGATTGGTATGTTTTCCTATTTAGACTTTTAGTGATTAAAATCTTTCATTTCATAGTACAATAAATTTCAATTTTTAAAAGTTAGTTATAGTTCAACTTTAGATGATGAGATACAACAAGACCTTGTTCTATTGGTAGTTCACCTATTCCTTTTAGCAAATTTYAGTTGACTTTAGTCGATTATAATTCACTAACCACAATTTCAATRGTACTAATAGCTTCAATTCAATAAAACTACAATTTAGCCTACTYCATCTCAATTATTACTCTAATTCAACTCACTTCAGTCCACTTCACATCAGTTTTAGCATACTTTAGTTCAATTCTGCTTAATTTAACTCAAAAGAAAGAGRCTTAAACAACATACATGTTCAATTATTGTACAAGTACGAACGAGTTAAATCCAACGATTCTTATATTTCTTTATGGAAAATATATTTGACTATTTGAGGTATATATTTAAATGGAAACTATATTCGAGATATATATTTAAAGAAACAAAACATTATTTTTTTAATTTTTTTGACGGTCATAACAATAGTTTCTTAAATTGTATTGTATTTTTTATGTACTTTGTTTATGAAATGGGAATACCTTTATTTGGTCGGGATTCTGTTAATGAATCATGTAGCATATGATTCAATGTGTAAATTGCATTTAAATCATGGAATGTACATGTTCATGAATGTCATTTACTTTGCAATATWTAGTACCATGAACTTGAATTAGGGACCGATCTCATTTGAATTTATTGATCATAAAATCTTTTTGATAGATAGATCATTTCATTGACACATTTGACAACATAATTTATTAGTTTTTTTGACGAAGACAACATAATTTATTATTTAGAATTTAAAGCACGTCACAATCAAATTAAAGACTTCTTAATAACCTTCTTGATAGTTTTACAAAGTCATTTTAAAGGCCCGTTTACTCTAGCTAATAATTTAGCTAAATACAACTGAACTAAATTGAACTGAATTAGATTATGAATTGAATAAAATTGAAAATAAATTGAAGTAAATTAACAAGCGGAGTACCCTAATTCTATTAGCTTTAAGCCAAATTGGTAATATTCATCACGAGCTTTTTAGTATATTAAACTACTAGTTATCCATTGATATTTTCAACTATGTATAGTTGTAATTTCAATATTCCCCTTCACATCATGGTTAGTTCACACTAATACTCAACATTCATTATTTTTAAACCTAAAGTTTATCATTTAATTGATGCGTCATTCACGAATTGCAAGCAAATTAAAAAAAGAAAAAAACTTAAGTGCATTCGAGTTACAATAAGTTTATTATACACCAGATTATAACTACTCTTTTATATCAATGTAGTGACACTTTAAACTGTTTATAATAAGGGTGCTTGCCTAAAATCTGTGTTATTCAATGCACCTTGTTTAATTCATTCTATTTTGTGCAYCAAATCAATATTTAACGTTGTTTTCGCCTAATTTTTCCTAAACAAAAAAGAATAAAATAAGGACCTCATAGGCTCATTGATAATAAAGGGGAAATGGATGAAATAACAAGAATGGCTATAAAAAGTAGCTTTAGGAATATTCGGAGGCTCACTATCACAACTCACAAGCTCACAATTCACAACAAAAGCAACAACAACAACTAACGTAAGTTTAGTAGGCCAAGTAGGGTAGGAAGATTGCATAGCTTGGAATGTGAAAGGCACATGAAATGATGAGGGTTATTTTGGGTAATTCAGGAAGAGGCGCCTCCTTTGATTTCTCATTGGTTGTTGTTGATTTGTCAATGCCACAAATTGCCGAAATAGGGTGTCACTTGCAAGCCTAAAAA